>QANU01053167.1:331848-352645 GCA_003254905.1 Nissolia schottii
AAATTATTATCCACTGCATATAGCTCTGATTGAGTTGTCAAATTATTGGGTAAGCCTAACCACACTACCACAAACCCCATATATATCCCTTCCACATTTCATAACGAAAAATGTTGTATCGACACCAAATTTTGTGTGATCATCAAATTTTTTTTTCTTTTTACAAACATTATATAACTCACGTTCACGTTAACATGATGTTAGTCATCTGATGTTTGTGAAAAATAAAATTGTTGATATGAGTATGAATTTTGTAATATTTATGAGAGACTAAATTTAATGTTAAAATAATATTATCTGTGTTAGATATAGGCCCGACTTCAAAAGTAGTATTATTCCTTCTTTGACCCATTTTCACGTGCCCTATTAATATTGTGTGCGTGTGTGTTTGTGCCAAATTAATAGTAGAATTCCAACATGTCCGGCACCGGTCAACACGTGCCCTTCTTTTACAACCACAACGACCTTGTCGTGTTTTTGCCATCAGGCCTCCAAAGCAACAGCTTCTTCTTGTTGTTTTCTTTTCTTCTTTTAAATAAACAAAAAAAATGGGTACCCATTTTACATTAATGCGAAGCTTCTTGGACTCAATTTCAGGCTATTTGGCTTGTGTGAACTCCAGAATTTCGCAGATACGTGCTTCTACTTTTTAGATTTTTCCATATGAAACCTTTGAGATATCGATTCCATGTGTAACGTGGGAATGTTCCAAAATGCTCTTATTCTAAAGAAAATTAGGTGTAAGGTTTATTTTAATTTGAATCATTTTAATTTTTAATATTTATAACTTGACTTATTAATTTTTAAAATTGTAAGTCGTAAGTTAATTTAATTATTTATTAATTTATTATTATTCACTTCTTATTTATCATTTTGTGATGAGAAATTTTTAGACAGAGAAAATAAATTTATTATATTTCCAATGTTTTCACTACGTACCTTGAAGACAGTGAAAACTTTCTATTTTGACATTAGCAAACAAATGCCTGGCACTCGATACCCAAACTCTTACTTCAATTGTAGGGTTGATGTAACAAAAATGAAGTAGTAAGAGTTTGCCGATCACATACATAATTAAATTTACAGAATATAATATGTCATTAATGTAAGACTTTTGAATAAGCATATATAATTTTTTTACACAGAGATGAATTTTTGAATAATTAAAAATAAAGAATATGATAGAAACAAAATGAAAACTAACTATGAAAAAAAATTGGTGTTAAAAAATATAAACTTTTTTTATAAACAAACATAAACTCTTGAGTCTTGAACACTAAAAAAATGATGAAAATGAAAAGAAAAATTATGAAATTCATGATGTCTTGCAAAGAATGAAAAAAAAGTGAAGGAAGAGAGTGGTGGAGAATGGAGGAAAAAAAATCGAAGAAGAGTGAGAGATAAAAATAAAGAAGAGAAGAAAAGAATAAAAATAGAAATAATTATAGTTGGCACTTGTATAAAAAAACATATTATTGTTTTCTTAAGTTGTATTTAGTGTTAGGAGGAGAGACATAAACTTTTTTTTATATTTTATTAAAATTAATTTGACAAATTTTTTTAGATGAGACAAAAAATTAAGATTTAGAGAGAGAAATTTTGTTTATTTCTCGTCTCTAAACACAATTTTAAAGTATGACTGTAGAAAAGTACTATATGAATAATAAAAATGCACAATGCTTCAAATATAATAAGAATATAAAATTGTTATATAATATAACAAAAATAGAAAACTCATATATAATTAAAATTCACCATATTTTTATCATTAACATAGTCCGTTGCGATAATAATATGCGTAAGTAATCCATGAAACGCCAACGAGGAAGAGAGGGAAAAAGTGTTGTGTGTGAGAGAGAGAAAACGACGACGCCGAATCAATGAACACACACATTACTATTTACACCTCTCCTTCTTTCTTTCCACTTTTATTTAAATCACTCTCTCACTTTCTCTCTCTCTTTCTCCCTCAATTGAAAAATAAATAAAAATCCACTCTTTATTTTATGTTCTGTTTTCTACTGCTATGTGAGCTCATACCTCTCGCTCTCTCTCTCTCTCTCACTCTCTCTGAAACCCTTGTGAGATTGCAACGGATCAGGGTCTATTCTCAATGGCTTCAGCTTCTTCTTCTTCTTCCTCTTCGGCGTCGTCGAAGCTCTGCTTCAATTCTGACTGCAACGACTTCAAGTCCCAACCGCCCAAGAAAGGTTGGAGACTCCGTACCGGAGACCTAGCCGAGCTCTGCGATCGTTGCGGGTTCCTATTCTCAACCCCCCCTCTTTTTCCACTCTTTTGTTGACTTGCACAGTGCTTATTTATTTATTTATTTATTATTCTTGTTTCTTTCTTCTTATTTTGAAAAAAAAACACTTTTTTTGTTTTTAGTTTTTTGAGCTTAGCATTTTTCTTCCTTTTTTGAGAAAAAATGTTGGGATTTTGGAGCAAGTTACACGTGGTAGTTGGTGGTATACGAGAATTGGGATTAGATAAGGTTTCTGGGTTTGGGTATTGCTTCTGCAATTTTGGATAAAGTTTGCTGCCGTAGTTTATTTTATTTATATATATATATATTAATTATTTTTTTGAAATTTTGCTGTATTGGACGGTATTTCGGCTAACATGGGTGTGCATTTGCCATTTCGTTTGTGCTACGAATTGGGAATTTGGTTTTGAACGAAAGAGACAAAACTATAATTCTATTTGGATTTAACGCTGAGGGTCTCTCTTTTAAACATTTGTGGTCTATCGGGTTGGACTCCTTTTTTTATTAATGTTGTCCATACAATCATAATAGTCTGAAATGTAATTGACTAATTGGTTCTTTTCTAATTCCATGGTGTTTGAAGTGTAGAAGAGACCGTGTGGGTACTTTGCAAGTTATTTGGCCATGTATTCATAGCTGTTTCTTGTCAATATTGCAACTAGAACTAAAATTTTGTATGAATTGCTTTGCTTAGTGTATTTGTTTGATTCTGTAGTTATTAATGTCAATATGTGACACATGCAACCAGTGTCCGTGTAAATGAAGCTGTAGACTGTAGTGAGTTTCTTAGTGCTGCTCCATGGAGTGTTATGCTGATTGCTGAGCCATATGTGTTTGATATACTATTTATGCTATTTTAAAACACTCCCTAATCCTACACTGCGCCCTTTTTCCCTACAAAATTTCTCATCCACTGAGTTCACCGGCAGCCTGTTTCCTTGGCAATCTCTATACTTCTTATGTAGTTCATATCAAATTCAAAGGAAAGTTTTACCGGATAGCTGTAAGACCAGCTATGATTTATGGTGGTGGATGTCGGATAGGAAACATGAACAAGAGCAAACAATAAGTATATCAAACATTAGAATGCTGAAGTATATCATGAAAAACTAAGATTAGGTACAATCTATCCAAGAGTAAGTTGGACGGACTCTTGTAGTAGCATTTATTGAGTGGTGATGGAGTCTTAGTTAAGGTGATCTGCTCAAGTGATAATTAATTCAATGGACATTTCATATAGAAAGGGGAAATAAATAAATACTCTTTGGTTGATTCTACTTGATAATGAATTTCTTTATCATAAATTTATTTGGCCATATGTAAATAATTGTTCGTATAACTTATCATATGTTTTGTTTTGATATTGTTTTCCAATGTGATGCATAAGTGCATTTCTGTGTGTAAAATTTGGTTGTTTCTGTGATACTTAGTTCCGCTTTTGAAGAAGGGAGATTCTGTGAAATTTTCCACACACATGCATCTGGTTGGAGGAATTGTGAAACTTGTAGGAAGGTCAGCCAAATATTTATTGTAGTAACTTAAAGTTATTTGTCAATGTCACTATGTAAGAACTTGAAGTTATGATGAATCTTTCTTTGCAGCGGATTCATTGTGGATGTATTGTTTCAAGTAATGTCTTTGTGTTGTTGGACCCTGGAGGAATTGAATGCTTTGCATGTGCCCGCAAACATGTTGTTTTGGTAGGTTTTTCTATGAAGACATCTGTTCCTCTCCTCCATTTTTTTGGCCTTAACTTATAGTGCTTTGAATAACGTGAGTGTCCTGTGGGTTTTGTGCGTCCCTTTGTTCTGTTTCTAGTGAACTGGACTCAAGAAGTTTTAGTTTCATTTTCTATTGAGTATGAAGGAAAAATTATTCGTGTGAAACTGAACATTTCCTTGACAGTTATTCTGAAAAGGTGGTACCAGTTCATGCCTACAAAATCTGAAGATGTTTTAGTGGGAATATTTGACATTGCTATACTATTGTGTTAAAATTGTTATTTTTCTTTCCTTTTCCCCTCCCGTTCTTTGCACATAATTTATGGTTACCTCTCGGCCCTCATGTTTTTGTTCTGTGACATTTAACTATCTACACTACAATCCAGTCATGGCGCACCTTTGTTTATCTATCCAAGGCCTGATATTATCCATTCCCTCTTTGCAAATACCCTTTTGTCATAACTTGCAAATGTACTGCCATTGATGGTTATGGCGTTATGGGATGATGCCTGGGTAATATCACATTTTTATACTTCTGTTTGGATGCAACAATTTTGGCATAGTGACTCTATTTTCTGTTATCTATCTCAGCCATCTAATCCGCCATGGCCACAATCTTTTTCCCTTCAAAATCGTTTACCGGAAAGAAGTAGAGATCTGTCTGGAAGAAGTTGGAGTCAATTAGCTGGATCAGGTCCTGTGCCGTGGAAACAAGCACCCAGTCTGTTCAATTCAGTTTCTTCATCCGACCAGCTTCCAGATGTGCCATCACTAGTTGACTTATCAAATAGCATTGAAAAAATTTATGTCAATGAAAGATTACCTGTCTCGTCCGTAGAAAAGAAAACTGAGGATTTGTCTGGAATATCAATTAATTGGAGTGCTAAGCTTGGTTCACGGGAAATGATACTTATGAATGGTAATGCAGGATTTGACCTTCTGTGAACAGTCTACTTTTTCTATTGTCAGGTGTAGGAGATGAAGGAGTCTCTTGATAACACCGAGATGTCTATTTTGTATAACAGGAATGAGGAACGAGGACAAATCAAGTTCATGTTTAAATATGTGCCAACCGCCTCTTGCTCTGAAGGAAGATTCATCAGCCCAACAATTTGGTTTGTCTGTATCTTATGCAGCTCCAAATGAAAGAAATGGTCAAATTGGGGTAACTGGAAGTCATCCGAAACAAACTCCCCCTCTTCCAGGAAAGCAATTTAGTGGTACTATGCATTTAGCACTTGACTCATCTGGTGAAGCTCAGGTTCGCAATGGACGGCCTCGAGCAGATGCCCGAGGAAAAAACCAGTTACTGCCACGGTACTGGCCCAGGTGTACTGATCTGGAGCTACAGCAAATATCTATAGAGTATCCTTCAGATCAAATATGATCATGGTGTTGGTTTATAACTTTTTTAGTGCACTTCATTTTCTACTCATGTGAAGCAGCAAATTGTGGTATCTTAACTTTATGCAAGTTCTAATTCGGTAATCACTCCCTTGTTTCAAAAAACCTTGAGTGCTAGTGATGCTGGGCGAATTGGGCGTTTAGTGCTACCAAAAAAGTGTGCTGAGGTTGGTCTTGTGATTCTTTCTTCAAGCTATTGGTTTGAAAGTGTTTTTGGATTGAGTACAAGCTCTACGGATGTCTTCTGCAATATGTCTGCTGTTGTGTGATGGGCTAATGGTTAGATATAAATGCTGTGTTAATACAGAAGGTTTTCTTCCAGACATTACTTTTGACCAGATAGTCTTCCTAGCTTCTTTGTTATCTGATTTGTTGACTGATTTATGGATTCGTACATTAGACAATAGAGAACTAGAAATAGTATTCTTCGAAAGGACCATGTTAAAACTATATCTTTTCTTGCGTAGTATACTGAATTACTGATAATCCAACTGTTTCCACTATATATAGTGCAAAACAATGTTTACATACTCATTATAGTTCAAGTGTAGTTTCAATATTTGACATGGTTATCTTTTCTTTTGTGAATATTTAAACAAAGGTTATATTATAATATTATATTCTGTTCCATGAGACAGGCATACTTCCCACCAATTTCTCAGCCTGAAGGATTGCCACTTAAAATCCTTGATGCAAAAGGAAAGGAATGGGCATTTCAGTTTCGTTTCTGGCCTAACAATAACAGCAGAATGTATGTTTTAGAGGGTGTCACACCCTGCATACAGTCAATGCAGTTGCAAGCTGGTGACACAGGTAACACATTGTCATAAAGCAATTCATGTGTTGGAATATACTAGATATTCTTGTGTTCTTCCTGTTAAGTGATACTTGGCCTTGTCTTATTTGGTGTTCTTCCTCATATGAACATGATGCTGTTGTTATTCAATTCAATGGAATTTCGATTTCTACAATTTCTTCAATACTAAATTTGCCTGATAACAATGGCCATATTATTTTTGCATGAATTAGGCCTTTAGATTATTCTGGTTCAAGATATTGCCTTGGATAAGCCTTCTTGAATCCTTTTGTCTTATGTGCATTTATGTCTTTTCTCCCCTCATTTTTATACTTTATGTTGTACCACCACCTTGCTATATTTGATTAATTACGGATTGGGATATTTATTTTGTGGCCGACCTGAATTGATTTTCTCAGTAACATTTAGCCGGTTGGAGCCCGAAGGGAGGTTGGTTATGGGATTTAGAAAGGCTTCAAATGCCATGCCATCCAATCAGGTAATTGCCTTGAACAGCTGCATAATATAATTTTCTGAACTATGTGATTATAGGTTTGGATGTAAATTATATAGTTGATTGAAGCTGTGCTTGCGTAGGTGTAACTTTAGCTGGATGGTTGTAAGTAAAAGTAAACACCTAGGTGACGTTTGTAAGGACAACTAAACACATGAAATTAGTTAGGTGACATATGTAAGGAATCAGCCTTTGACTTAATGGAGATTTTTTGAATACTGACTGAAGGTTCTATTATTCCCTATTTTAATATCAGACTTTAATTTTTTATACTGTCTGAATTCATCTAAGGTTACTTTGGCTAATCTTCTTGTGGATATTTTCTAATAAAGGGTAGTATATCAGTTAGATGCATAACTTCTTGTTTTAGTGCATATTTTGTATATTATTTTTTCTTCTTGTGTTCATTTATGTAGTTTGATGAAACTTTGGATTTGTTAGATGAAAATTTACATCTGTTGTGGTTGCAGGACAATGAAACAAATAAGACCGGAAATGGAATTTCTGCTCATGGTGAAGTTAGTATCGCATAACTTTCCCCATTTTGACTGCTGATAATGTTTGTCATCTTAGATATTCTCAGAATTGGTTGCATTTTTCATCTGCCATTTAGGTTGAGTTGGCTGATCCTAGTTCATTGTCTAAAGCTGATAAATCTGGATACATAGCAAAAGAAACACTGGGGAGCAAATCTTCAATTTCTAGAAAGAGAAAGAGTAAGCGTCTAAGAATTGAAAATGAGGAGTTAATAGAGCTGAAGATTACTTGGAAAGAAGCTCAAGGCCTGCTCCGTCCCCCTCCTAGCCATGTTCCCAGCATTGTGGTGATTGAAGGTTTTGAATTTGAGGAATATGAGGTACCTTTCATTGTGTTTCATTTAAGAAATGGTTTTGAGTTGCTAATGCTATTAACTTGTACTTTTTTAGTGGTGTTTTAATTTATACCTATCATTCAAACATTCTTTCTCCTCTTTGGAAGATCTTCCTCATAGTGGATGTTCCCAAGAGGTTAAATCTGCACAGGACGATGCTCAACCTTTTTTAAAAGTGGTAATGTTTGACAAATACGCTTGATGATCGGCTGATCATGTACAGATTTATGGAAGTTGTCATATCATGTGAAGTGGTGTCATAAAAATCTTTTCATTTCTAGTTAAGTGAGGAGAATCTAAAACAATTATCCAAAACCAAGTTTACCTGAACCAGAGTAGTCAATAGCCGCCAATCGCCCTGCTATATTGCTGGAGCATTGTGGATCGGCTGGATGATGCGACAGAGAAGCTATTGTGTGGTGGCGGCAATCACGGCAGATCAATGGCGAAATCGTTCCATCATGGCCGCTAATCGTGGATGAGGACAGAAAACCCTGTTCCAATGCCTCAACCTCCTCTGTTCACATTGTCTCCCACTCAACCACTCGTTATCATCCCTGTTCCTCCATCTTTCCTAGTTGCGACGACCTCTTCTCTTTCTATCTTGTCTTTTTAATTTTTTTTGTCCAAGTCCATCACAAGCGGTGCAGTGCCTCCGCTCTGCTGTGTTTCCTGTTAGTTTTTTTTTTCCCTCTTTAGGCAGGCTTTTTTTTTCTGAAACCTTTTATGAGCCGAATTTTATTTGGACTAGGTCTGTTTCTTCATTTTTCCAGTCAGCTTCTTCCTTTGTTAAAGCATAACTATTGGGCCTTTCTTTTAAGCCTTAGGTTCCTTTGGTACAACGTGTTTGCTTCATTTTTCACTTGTACTACTAAACTTCTGATGTATTGACTGATTATTATATATATATATATATATATATATATATATATATATATAAGCTATAATTATCTATTATTAATAATGACGTTCAAGAAAAGATAATGATTAATTATGAATGTATATAATTGTGGGGTATTTTTCATTTTTAGCATTTATATGTATGTAGTATAATTGCATAAAATCCTGTACCAAAAAAATAAAATCAAATAATTGCATTATATTTCTCCATATCTTTCAAATTAGCAGCTATCCTGCTGCTGCTTTTTGGGGCTGGCCGCTCCACTATCTGGGATTAACTATGACTTGAACCTCTTAGAGCTATAAAGACAGCCTGAACCTTTTTTAAGGTGCCGATTGTTAATAATAAGCATTAGTATGCTTTACATCTTTGATGATTGTCCATTTGTAATATAGAACTAACCAAATGATAGCTCTGACAGGTCGATGAAGTAGTTAATATAGTTGATCTATGTAGTCTTAGTTGAAAGGGGGGAGAATGGGAAGGCAACATGGTTATATTGTGCATTTGATTTCCAGGAATGGTCCTCAACTGCTCTTAATTGAACTAACACATTTATGCGACATGTTATAAAGTTCTTTATATATACTTTAAATCCATTTGGTCTGGTAGCATATTGTAGGATTAAATGTGTATGCAAAATCTTTAAATTCCAAAACCTTTCTTCATCATTGTCCTCCTGTAGCCCACAAACTGAAATACACCTTTAGTTTAAATTATTGTAGTCACAAGAATTGTACTTCCAATTGTGCATTGGAATTACAGTGTCTATCTTTGTTGTCATCTTGGTGATACCCTTGAAAGAGATTGGAACTGCTATGCATTCAGGAAGCTGTTTTGCTGACAATGCCTTTACAGGATGCTCCGGTGCTTGGGAAGCCTACAATTTTCACTAGTGATAATATGGGGTAAATCACTTATCCTTTATTGGATTTTGATTAATTTCTTTTAATGTCTTTTTCGTGATAAAAGTCTTTTTTTTTTAAAAAAATTGTCTTTACATATTTGTTGATGTGTCTTTCACATATTTATTGGGGAATGTGGTATGATGTTTTGTTGTATGCATGGCATGCCAAATGCAACCATAGATTTTTTTTAAACTTTTTTTATAAATATTTATGATATGTTGGATTGATTGGTGGTGGTTCTCACTGGGTGACAAGCATTTGCTTGCAAGTGTTCTTGCACCTTGTGGCAAGAAGTAATTTGTATATTTTCTTCTTGTGCTCATTTTATCTTTGGAGGGTTTCTCTCGTTCCCTCAAGGGTATTTTACCCTCTCACTATTTTCTTTTTCATTTTTGGCAATTTTTAAAACTAGATTCATCAAAATTTGTCATCATTTCATGATCTAATTTAATATACTAATGTGTCAAATAATTTAATGTGATATGTTAACACTTTTGAATGCAATATTTGTGGAGATGTTTATCATAAGTTAAATGATTGTTAAATATGTAAACCAACACAAGTTGTTTCTAGTCAATTAGTTGATGAGTGTAAAGTTTATCAAGATCATATGGAACATGAAATGGTGACTAAGTTTGACAAGTTTTTAGTGAGAGGGTAAATACCCTAAAGGGTACTGGAGAAACCCCCAAGTTTCCTTTATCTTCTAGTTCCTAAAATATATGTTCGTGCATATGTGTTATGTGTGCGCATACAATTCTTTTAGAAAAATACTTTTGATTTATTCTATTATTTAACCATTGAAATTAATTGCTGGCATTGAACTTCATTTGTGCCAGTGAAAAGATCCAGTGGGCTCAATGTGAAGATTGTCTCAAGTGGCGCAAATTGCCAGTAAGTGCACTTCTTCCAGCAAAATGGACGTGTTCGGATAATTCATGGGACCCAGAAAGGTACAAAGAGTGATCCATTATTTTAATTTTCATTTGCATTTTGTTAACTTAGCGTTAGTATATTTTTGCACTGCACATACGTCTAGTTTCCATATCCTTACACATCTAGGACATGGTTGGCTTGAGAGAAGACGAAGTGAAGGGTTTTGAAAAGTTGACATCCCCTCAACTTATTGCATGTTACTTGGCACTAAGCACATTATTAATCTAACAAGACTGCATGCAGAATCATTTGCTCAAATTTTATTACAATTTTATATAAGTATATAACCAATGTATTACTGCATTGTTTTTATTTGTTGAATCCTCTATGTTGCCAGATCTTCTTGTTCAGCTGTCCAAGAGCTGACAGCAGAAGAGCTTGAGAATTTGCTACAACCTTGTAATTCAGGTTTGAATTGTTTGATTGCTTCACTTGAATCAACGCCTTAAATTTATTGTACGATGTAATTAAATGTATTTGTTTCACAGCTGTTTCCAAGAGATCGAAGGTTACCAAGCAGGATCCTGATAATGCTGAAGCTTTGGAGGGACTTGACACACTTGCAAATCTAGCTATCCTGGGAGAGGGTGAGGCGCTCCCATCATCTGCCCAGGCCACAACTAAACACCCGCGACATAGACCTGGTTGCTCTTGTATTGTTTGCATTCAACCTCCCAGTGGAAAGGGGCCCAAGCATAAGCAGACATGCACATGTAATGTTTGCTTAACGGTGAAGCGCCGCTTCCGTACCTTAATGTTAAGGCGTGAGAAGAAACAATCAGAAAGAGAAGCAGAGACTACGCGTAAAAAGCAGCAGCAGCAACATACACCGCCATTACCTTCATCCGAAATTTTGCTTGATGATGATTCCATGCCTTATAGCAATACAGGTGATAGTAGTAGCCCTAACCAGAATAAGGAGGGCAATGAGGTTTCTGATGATGATCCAAATCTGCTAAAATCTTCTGTCTCGCCGTTCAAAGGCCAAATTGACCTCAATATCCAGCCAGAGCGAGAGGAAGAGTTATCGCCTGGTTCAGATTCTGGTGGCACGATGAAGTTGCTCCATGATGCTAGTGAGAGGTATCTCAAGCCACACACTACTTTGAACTCTGATATTGGAGATGCATCAGGCAGTCAGTTACAACATGTTGTGGACGGATTGAGGGAAGAGAAACTTAGCAATGGTTTAGCCCACAGCAGTAGTAGTCATGCTGGTAAGGAACATGTCCAAGCTTTGTCTATGAATGTGTGAAAATCATGTTGGCGCCAGCTTTGATTGATGACTTAGGAGTAAACCTTTAAATTTGTCCTTGGGTTGTCAACATCGGTCAAGTTTGTCCCGAGGTTACGAAAATGGTCATATTAGTCTTTGACTTTACCAAAAGTCGATCAAGTTGATCCTTGGGAGAGATTAATTTGATTGATGTTGAAAGATTAATGTGACTAACTTTTGCCAACTTTAGAGATTCATATGATCATATTCATAACTTAAAGGATGAACTTAACCGATACTAACAATTCCATGGACAAATTTGAAGGTTTACTTGATGACTTGGTTCATGCTAAGCTGCTATGTATTGAAGTGGGGAAAGTTTTTGCTGTACATTTATCCACTTCGGCTGCTTGCTTTTTCAGGTGTGTACATAAATGAGGGGTAGGAAAAAAGGCAATTGATGAAAAACTATTTTGGTAATATAAGTGGGTATCGTAGTAGTTGTGCAGGGAAATTGTTCAACTGATTTGGGGCTTGGGTTGAAGCTATTTAGTTTCTTGACAGTTAGCTCACCATGCCAACTGATTCAACATGATAAAATGTAACTAGGCCTAAGTTGTTCTAGCAATATCTGATTAGCCAGAAAATTCAGTTTGCTGTTTCTCTTGATTGGAAGAACAGGTTTGCCTATTTCATCAAAACAACCTTTACTTTTTTCAACCAATGATGGTTATGTATTGGTTGCTTTGAGGGGAAATGCATTCATCGAATATTCATATCAGCTGCAATTATTATTATTATTTTTATATATTTTTAAATATCATTTAGCCATTGATTTAATCATTTGTCTTTTGTTCAAATTGGCCAATTTTTTTATTCGATAATTTTGGAACTGCCTTTATTGCAAATCCCCAAGGGTCATGATCACCATTGCAGTGATTCCAAAATACCTTGGCAACATAACCAAGATAAATTCAAAAGAAAACGACATACAAAAGATCAATTTCAATTGTCAAAGTTGTAAACCACTATGACTATAACTGTTAAATGCCCTATTTTATCCCTGCATTTGCATCCATTATCACAGGCACATTAATAATTGATGTTTTCCTTAACATTATAAGAGCAACCCTTATTTATTTGGTGAATTTTGGACACAACAACCAACCTCAAGTGACCATAATAATACGCACGATATACTTGTCAACCAAATAGAAGCCTCAAAACCTGACCTGTGTACTTACATTTCACACTCAACAGTTAGGTTGCATTTGGTTATTGAAACAAATTGAAATATAGAGACATACTAGTTAGTCTTGTAATCTATTTGATGATAGTGTATAAGATACTTTTGTTTGGTTTAATAGAGATAAGATAGAAAATACACTCCAAATGACTTAAAATGTTTTTATTACATTAATTTAATAGAAGAAATTAAAAAAAATACATTATCCTACTCTGAAAAGTTTTGTCATTTTGTTTTGTCCCCGTGTCACAACAAAACAAAAATATAAAAAATACACAAATTTTTTATCATGAGAAACATTTTTGTGTCTATCTCAGTAAACAAACAGGATTTTTGTCTTTGTGTCTCAGTATTTCTGCCTTGTTTCAGTAAACAAATGCTGTCTTAGGGAATATATGAGTATTAAGAGAATGTTGTTAACACTAGTCATAGCCCTTTATTAATTCAACAAAATTATCACCTTCCACTGGGAGACTCTGCAAGCCTTTGGGTTGAGCTCACCCGCGACGGAAAAAAGACTTGAGAGTTCTCTCACTCACTATAATAGGGTAAGACTCATAATTATCGATTGCGGATAGTTGCGCGAAGTGGCTGACCCCAAAAAATGCTATGGCTGGATAGCAGGAGTAAGATGACCGCTATTTGAATTAATATATAATAATAGAATGCAATTTATATACCATGCATATTAATGTTCATTAATAATTCAAAGTCAATATCATAATTCATATACCAAAAGAAACTTGCTTGAACCATTAATCTAACATTGTAATGCATAAAAAAGTCCCTAAAATAGATAACATAACATCTTAATTCAAAGTCTAAGTCTCTAGAGACTAAAAAAAGAAATAGAGGGGGAAAAAACAAAGTGCTAGAAATAGAATGAAAAGTAGAGCACATAGCAACATACATACCATCAGGAACTGAGGAAAAAAATGAGGGTTTAGGGTTTCAAAAAATAGAATATTGAATAAAACACATTTAGGAACAAATGAAACTCATAAAGAAAGAAGAAAAGAACAAAGAAAGATGTGAGGGAAAAAAAAAAACAGAGCAAGAAGCTAGATTAAACAAACAAAGGGTGAAGAAGAAGAAAGACCTTTATGGTTATTGAAGCAAGGAATGTCGTCGGAAGTAGAGAGCGTTGCCGTTGGAAGTAGGGTGCACCGCCATTGTCATTGTCAAAAGCCGTTGGAGTATGTCGTGGTTTTCTAGTTTGGAGACGCGAAAACTGAGAAAGGTGGAAAACAGAGAGATGCGAGAGAATGAGGAGTTTTGGAGTCAAATGTCAACGTATTAAATTTATTTTGAGAGAATAAAGGGAAATCCACAAAAACCCTTATTTTCGGTGGCAAACGTAAAAAATTAAGGGAATGTGTCATTTCGCCTCGAAATGAAATCGCAGCCCAATGCCCACGTTTATGAAACGCGATGCGATGCTCCTCCTTGGTGCAATGCGCACCACTTTAGCGTGCTATCAACAACTATGGTAAGAGTATTTTAGTTTTACCAATCCTAAATAACCCATCCCCTTTGGCATGGCCATCAAGGGACTGGGGGACATTGGACATATAGTACTATTGATAACAAATCGCAACACCACCCAATTTCAGCATCTATCAAACCATTATTGGGTCCAGATGCTTCATCAACTTTCACTACTTTATCCTCAAATATGCATTTATTTCTCATACCAAATGGTCGATGTTATAGCATAGAAAGCAACCGTTCACTTCTTCTTTTGTTCCCTTCTCAGCTAGGTGTAGGCCCAAGCTTTATAGAATTCTTTGGCTTGTCTGGGCGCACCCACACGACATTCCAATGATTCAACCTAACACCAAATTTTGAATGCAAAACTACACTTAAAGAATAGGTGGTTCATGGTTTCATCATGCTCACTACAAAGCACACAAATTGTTTGTTGTGCATTTAAAATTTGTAATGTAACCAACCTATCTCTAGTATTAAGTCTACCAATCACAACAAATCATGATAATCTTGATAACATTGACAAATGATTTGGTTGAGAACTCTTCTTGATTATTGAATTTTCACATAATTTTGTCCAAGGTATTTGCATTCAACTTTGCTTCCATGATTCTTGGTTGAAGCTCAACCAACGACTCCTATTAAACTAACTCCCTCTTCAAGATCCATTCCATACCATCCCAGAAATCACAATTAGAAACCCTGGATTTACTCAGAGTCATAATAGAGTATAGTCTTAGAAAGACCTCCATTAACATCGAGTCACCCACTCATAAATCTTTCCAAAACATTGTTTTCTATAACCAATCTAATGCTTTTGTCACAAATTACCCTCAACCATTCTTAGCCATTTTACATGTTACAAATCCCTTGCCAATGACCTCCAATCTGTAGGATGTAAACCGGTTGTTCCACCCCATTTGTTGGTGACAATTATTTTGAGGAACTAAAGCATGATGTTGGATTGTTCGCGGTGATTAGGTGGTTCATTTTTGTAGGCAACAAACCAAACTTGTTGGTGACAATTTTTTTATCACCCCCTCTAAATTGACCTCGTGTAACTATCACCAACTCACTCACTTGTAATAAATAGTTACTGATTCAAATGTATCCTTTAAAGTTTAGTAATAATAAATATAGGAATAGTTTTTACCTAGATTATATTTTGTGGGAACATATTGAAACGTTTAGATATGGAGACTTGTAGTAAAATATCAAATAAAACAAACTTTAATTTGAGCTCAAAAACACCCCTAAAAATGAGTGTCTGAAATGGCTGAGAGGGCAACTAAAAACAGCAATGCCACTTGTTTACAAATGAGTAACCTTTGGTATATATAACTTTTGAACACCCTTGTTTAAATAGTATCAAGTTAATTTGGTTGGTCCTTATTTCGGATTAACCATGCACCTCTAATGCCTCCAGCCCATTAAGAAAAAGAGGGAAAAGGAGTCCTAGCCTTTTCTTGGTGACAATATTTTTTGTCACCTTCTCTAGTTCCCTCCCAGTTAGTAAATTTGATTTGTATCCATGTAGGAGGATGAGGACACATTGTGTTGTTAGATCAAAACACCAAATTGCTCTTATGATCCTTTTTATTACTGATTATTTATTTTTCTCACCAAGTACATAAGAGGAATAAAATTAAACTTAGCGTTTGTGATATTGGTGGTTGATAAAATTAGGTTGCAAAAATGAACGACCTATTCTCAGGCTCCTTCAAGAAATACAGTGACTTGAAGGAGCAGGCCTACCTGGACGACGTGGAGTCTGGGAGGGAGGGGGTCAATCTGGACAAATTCTTTGAGGAAGTGGAGAATGTGAAGGAAGACATGCGAGCGGTGGAGAAGCTGTATCGAAAACTTGAAGAGGTGAACGAGGAGAGCAAGACTGTCCACAGTGCCAAAACCATGAAGGATCTTCGCGCCAGGATGGACCAAGAGGTCTCCCAGGTCCTCAAGCGCGTCAAGGTCATCAAAGGGAAGCTCGAAGCGTTGGAGCGATCCAACGCGGCGAACCGAAACCTCCCCGGATGCGGTCCCGGTTCGTCTGCGGACAGAACCAGGACCTCAGTGGTTAGTGGATTAGGCAAGAAGCTCAAGGACATGATGGATGATTTCCAAGGATTAAGAGCAAGAATGCAAGACGAGTACAAAGAAACGATCGAGCGCCGGTATTTCACAATCACCGGAGAGAAAGCAGACGAGGAAACCATAGAGAACTTGATATCCAGCGGAGAGAGTGAGAGCTTTCTTCAAAGAGCAATTCAAGAACAAGGCAGGGGTCAGATAATGGACTCCATATCGGAGATTCAAGAGCGGCATGATGCTGTTAAGGAGATAGAGAAGAACTTGATTGAATTGCATCAGGTTTTCTTGGACATGGCAGCATTGGTGGAGTCTCAGGGACAACAACTGAATAACATAGAGAGCCACGTGGCCCACGCTAGTTCGTTTGTTAGAAGAGGCACGGATCAGCTTCAGGAAGCTAGGGTGCACCAGAAGAACACCAGGAAGTGGACCTGTTATGCCATAATCCTTGGCATCGTACTCATCATTGTGATTTTGTTTCCTCTCTTGATTAATCTTCTGCCTCGCTTGTTGAGATGAAAGAACCAAGACAATACAATATTCTAGACATCTTCTTCTTAGAGTGGAAAGCCTCTTCTAGTTAGGTTTTGTGCTCGCTCATGGTTTATGCCTAGAACAAGTGGCCATATGCAGCGTCAGAAGTGTAGAACGGGAATTTTGATGACCCTTTCATGTTCAGACATCTCATATGCACAAATGCTTTATGTCAAATTTTCTACAATGAGGTGTGACTCTTCCTGAAGCCAAAGAACCATGTCATTCTGAAATTTTTGGATTCCCATAGAATCAATTCCAAACATGATAATGACAAACTTTTGTAATGGCAGGTTGATATACACTTGGGAAATATTCTATCACTACTGGATCAGCTTTCTTTCTTAAATTTGTCTTCTATATTGTTAATTGTTCTTGGCTGTGTTTACTAATCATGGTAGGAGAACTTGACATCCACTATTATCACTTCTACAAGATAAACAACTCTCCTCTATTCATGAACACGTTTTGATGTTTCACAAAATATTTGGGCCAAAATATACCTATTAACTGTTAGTGTGTTATATGAAAGAGAAAAAATTGTGTGTATTTAACATGATACTTAATTTCATAAATATGATGTCACCTTATAATAAAATCACGGAAGGGCTAAAAATGATGGAGTGAAGTGATATAAAGTGCATTCGTTAGGGTACCAACTTTTAAAAGGACAACAATGTTATAAATCCTCATTAAATAATGGAACAAATTTAATGAGATACTTCAACAATAAATCTCTCACTTAATAGACTAATCTCATTAAACTCTCTTTATAAACCCTAAATCAATCATTAAACATTAAGTAACAAGCATTGAAATTTTCATTTTCTCTCCATTCAAAATAACATATCTACTCCAAGTTAAAAAGATCACTTGATCACCCCGGATCTTTATGACTAAAAATTCAAAATTACACATTTGTGAATCCGATTATTCCAAAATTATATAAATAGTTACTCATAGCGATACTCTAACTCAAAATACTATTTGCCTTGAGGAAAAGGAAGAGATGACAGAAAGTTATCCAGAATGCAACGGTTGTCAATTATCATAAAAGCAGCGAGATGTTGGCTTGGGAAGACCCGCCAAAAAGGTTACCCTGGCAGAAAATCATTCAGAACTTGGATACTTTGTAACGCCATGGCATTGATTGAACTTTGCCTTGTGGCCTGCCATGGCATGGCTTGTAGGACAGTACTGCTTTCATAATTCATTGAAAAATGTGGCCTTCAGACACAACCCATAACCATAACCATAATAATAGAGCAAGATGCTGACGGTTTTCCAGCAACCCCGCTCATTTTTGTGGCCTAGTAATGCAGTACTTTTCTTTTTCCTAATGATAAGAGATATGGTGAGAGTTTAATTTTAGGTTAATCAATCAAATTTTATTACACTAATATAAATAATTAATTTTTTCGGTTACTCCTTAAAATATATATATATAT
This sequence comes from Nissolia schottii, assembly GCA_003254905.1. Taxonomy (NCBI): domain Eukaryota; kingdom Viridiplantae; phylum Streptophyta; class Magnoliopsida; order Fabales; family Fabaceae; genus Nissolia; species Nissolia schottii. The sequence goes on from QANU01053167.1 coordinate 350,189, forward strand.
ATATATATATATTAAAAGATTTAATTGAATAATCGAGAGAGTCATTTGTAGTTTTCCTTTGCTTCTGTCTTTTAAATGAAAGACTTTTTCATATAATATTTATTTTATGACTTTTACCTCTTGTCAAGAGTGTGTTTACACAATTCAATGCAGGATAAAAACTCACTTCATCCAATATTACATTATCACTTTTGATGAATAGACTCTACTAAATATTTAATTAATTTATACATGCTTACGAAACATAAGTATTTAAATTAAATTAATTTTTAACCAATATTATAAAAATTTATAATATATAAATAAAAATATAATTAAAAACACAACAATCAATACTTTGCTTAATCAAACAACAATTATTCGTTGAATAACGTTTATATAAAAAGTGACAATTTTTTAACAAAATTTTAAATAAAATGCAACATGGAAGATTGAACAAACGGAGTATATGTATCATTGCACTAAAGATAATAAAGCCAATAATTGCATAACCAATGGCCTTAGGCACTTCTTCTTGTGACCTGCACAAGTAACTCACTGAAAGCTAATTCGTGGTGATGTCAATTATTAGCATTAGGAGTTCCTTTCAATCTTTTCTATGTGACAAGTTAAAACCCATCTAGAATTAGCAATACTAGAAGAAAGGGAAAAAGACAAAACAACCACAAACTCGGAGTATAATAGTAAGATTTCACCCTTGCCACAAAAGTATTAACCAAACATATACAACAGAAAAGAAAAACCAGAAGCTCAAACCAAAAGCTTCATCGTTCATCAAAGAACAACACAGCCATAATAATAATAATTATAATAATAATAATAATAATAATAATAATCTGCAAACATAGTTACAGCCTTTACATATATATATATATAAAAGCTGTCAACCAAATAGCAAATTCCTCTCCAATCAACAAGAAGAATACACTAAAATCCAAAAATGAAAAATAAAAATAAAAAATAAATTAAGAAAACACCAAAAAAACAAATCTAATTTACAAGCATACCCCTCCACTCTACTGATCATTGAATCATGGTACCACCAGAAGTGGGCAGAGCAGCTCGGAAAATTGCTGAATGCTACCTTGAGAATGACATGGAGCTCAGCAAAGCCATCATACATTTCCCTCTCGCGCTTGTCGTTCCAGAGCTTAACCTCCATACTGGAAAGGGTGTATATTTATACATCTATATATCTATCCATCTAAAAGGGCCATTTTTGTTGCTGGCTGGAGGATTGGAGAAGAGGACGGGACACGCGCATAGAGAAAAGGGTCCTTTCTTAGCCGAACAAGTAAAAGCACAAAGTAGTAAGATCAAAAGCACAAGGAGAAGTAATTTATGATCATTAAATAGAGATCGAGCATTCGAAATGCACAGAAAAGGTGGAATAATTACAAAAAGGGAACAGTGAAAAAAAAGAAGAACCCAAGTTAAGAAAATGTCTAAAAATGCAAACTTTCTCTAATATAAAGCACAAGCAACGGGATACAGTCAGGATTGGCCATTCTGGGCTTCTCCATAAAAAGGCAGGGGGTTAGTGTGGAAAGGGCATGATGATTGATGGGAAGAGAAGAAAACTCCATGTCAAAAATCAGTAGAGAAATATTTACATTACATGGAACTCAATAGAGAGAGAATAGAGAGTGATGGGCTGGTAGTAGCTCCGTCCCAAGAAGAAAAAGAAAAAGAAAAGAGTGGGTTTTTGTTGTGTGTGTGTGTGTGTGTGTGTGTGTGTGTGTGTGTGTGTGTGTGGGGGGGGGGGAAGGGTCACACATCAAAAACTTAATAATTTGTGACATATATAATTCTCATAAAACAATTTTTTATTTATAGCTTTTCAGCGTTTTTCATCAGTATATTAGTGTCTCGTTACAACATATATAATTGCGTACCTTAATTCCTTGTTGACATATAAACATATATATTAAAACGAACTTTGTGCCTTACAAAAACATGGGTTTGTAGAGCTCACATGAAAAGAAGAGAGCTAAATGTAGCCAAGAATAATTTGCTAGAGTTATAAGCAACCATTACTGATCCATGCATTATACCAACAAATCATTCTTGGCTACAATCCACTCTCAGCCTCTTATTGTGAGCGCTCTAAAACCGATCGCCGGGAAATGGTTAAGGCATGCATACCCATTTTCTTTTTCTTGTATGTACACTCAATTACTACCCAATATTTTTGTGACTTCAAATGAAGCTTTCTTGCGAGCTTATATAGAGGAAATGAGTCATGGAATTAATGGAGCCATCATTTATATTGAGTGGTGCTTTGCCATCATTCATATTGAGTGGTGCTTTGTATTTTATGTATTTTCTTATCATTTAATTTCTATTTAGCCAGCCAACTTTCCATGAAAAGTAAAGTGTCGCCTCATGTGTCCAACAGAAATTACATGACACAATGGAAGATGAAAACTATTATTTGTATTTATTGGCTATGACTTA
>QANU01053167.1:353403-447609 GCA_003254905.1 Nissolia schottii
AAACTATTACTGACATCTATCTACACCAGTTAATTATGTAAATTAGTTTGATTTTTTGTTTGTTTGTTTGTGTAGACACACATCTATAGCAATTAAATACCTAAATTAATTAATTTTCCTTAGATGATTAATTAATCGGAACCGCGGTTAATCATCTGCATGTACTGATTCAAGGACTCTTGTCTTTGCAGCCTCATCTGCTCGTTGAACTTGCGTATGAAGTCCTCGACGCGCCGATTCAACTCGTCCTGACTCAGCGACGGCTCCTTCCTCAGCCTCGCCCCGATCCCGCCGGACACCGACACTGGCTGATTGGTCCGGTCCTTGAAAGTCTCTGACTTCTTCACTTCGAGTGGTCCCGCGCTGCCGCGGCTCTGCCACGTGTCACACTTCTTCATGTGCCTGCTTAACGGCATGGGCCGACCCTCCGTTATCGCCTTCCACGTGTTCTCCAGCGTCTCTTGCCGTTTTGGCTTCCCCACCACTCTCAGCGCCTTCCCACCTATAAGTCAGTAAACGCCAACTTGTTATTAGTTCAAACTGCATGCAACTTGCAAAACGACAACACCGCCTCCCTTCACAGTTCACACTTAACGTGTAGTCAACTTTTCTTTTTCTTTTCTTTTCTTTTTCCATATTTTGCTTTCAAACAATAATAACTAACGAACCTTAGTAATCACTTTGTGTCTCTCAAGCGTTGACGTACTATTATGTTTGTTAAGTCATTTTTATTTTCATTTTTTATATTAATTTAATGAATAATTAATAGAAATACTTAAAATTGACTTAAGAGAGTGGGATTGGATAATTTTATTATTATTATTATTATTATTATTAGTAATGTGAGGTAAGGTGGTTGGAGTAGAAAGAGAGTGAAAAAATGCTAGTAAATAAAATTAGCGAGAATATAAAGAAAGAAGGAAGAAAGAAATTTGGATACTAAATAGTAGTTGCCTAGATAATAAATTGATACATGTAAATTTGAGAAGAGGAATTTTTAGATGGCACAAATTTAAGAATTTTTGTTTAGACATATGTAAAATTGTAGGTCCAACAAAAATGATTAAAGATATGCGTGTATTAACTTTGTGTGTTTTTAAATGAAATTTTTTAAGATTGTATTTATCTAATAATTCCTCGTTACATAAACCAGTAAATCAGATTACGGATTTATTTTATTTTTTATACAAAAAAATTAAGTGAAAAAACAGAGAATGAAATTTGTTACCTTCGGGAGTGAATTTGAGCGGTCTCCGGTGACCGAACCTGGCAGAAACGAGAGGCTTCTCCGCCGGAAACAGATATTCCGGCGGAATCTCAGTCGAGTCCATGGTTTCCAGGGGAGTCCACGTGGACTCCTCGACCGAGTCCACCACGACGCCTACGTCGATTTCTTTTTCTTCTTCTTCTTCGCCTTGGTCTTGGTCTTGCACAGTTGGTGAAGCAGAGGCGTTGACGTAGATAAGCGGCGGTTGAGGAATCGGAGGAGGAGGAGGTGTTGTGTCGAATGAGTGGTGGAAGTATTTGGAGGAGGCGAGGATGGAGATGATGATGGCGTTGACGAGGAGGTAGAGGAAAGGAGGCTTGAAGCAGAGGAGGCACAAGTTCCAGAGTGGAGAGAGGTGAGTGGCGGCCAATGGAACAGAGGCCTTCACTCCCAGTGCCGCGAAAACGACTGCGGCGGAGATCGCAAACACTTTCAGGGAAGGAAGCATCCACGCCATGATGCCGAAGGGAGTTGAGTTGATTTGAAGGTGGTGTTACAGAGAGGAGGTTCAAATGCAACGGGGGAATTTATAGAGAGATATGACGGATGACGTGGACGATGATGATGAAATCACGGTAATTGATTTTTGGTCTGTGGGGTTGGACTTCCTCAATTTCTTCAGTCTCGTTATTATAACAATTAAATCAGAAATAATTTATTTACACTTACTATAATATTAATATATATACACACACATATATAATTTTTAATCTGTATACCGGTTCTTGAAAATTGAAACCCCTCTCTTTCTGTGTCGTGGAAATCTTATGCAAATATTATCCTTGTCTTACTCTCTGTTTATGCTTTGAATTGGAACAAATTGCTATAATTGGTCCTCATCTACGAATTGCATCAATCAACATTCTTCACAAATTTTACTAACAAAGTCCCCTATTTTTATACATTTTTAACTTGGTTTTTTGGGAGCCAAACTCCCACTCCCACACCCAGCCAATGAGAATTTTGTCCAATAATAAAATAAAATGTAAGTTCATATGTTGCCTTACCCTAAATGAATACATATAATATAACTATAATTAAATATAAAAATTTAGAATTAACGTTGGTTGGGCAAGAAAGTGTCAGTCTTGACTTCTTTATGAGTGGTTTTCGGGGGAAAAAAAAATCCAAATATCAAAATGAAACACTTTTTCTTTAAAAAGAGTATTTCTCATAATCACCCCTCAATATTCATGTCACAGAAAATGATACTCGTAGTATTTAACAAAGGAAAATTTATACCTTCTCAGTTATCACTCTCTCACAATACAATACATTATAAAGAATATGAAACCCACTTCTTTGTAGACCTCTCACAAACAAGATATAACCTTATCATTTTATTATATGTGTACAAATTAATAATTAATATATATATATATATATATATATACACAAATAGGTAAAATGAAAACACTCCTCCTATTTCTTTGTTACTATTCATGGTTTGCAAGGAAAACGAATATATAAAAAAATCGAAAAACTTTAACTAATCATTAATTATGAATATAAAATTAGGGACAAGGATTATATGCATCTCGCTCCTGTTTCGTTTGCTAACTAGTAATATTAGATACTCTTAACTCGTCATTATAATTATTAGATAAAGAAATATATATATATATATATATATATATATATAAAATTAAAGTCTTAACATTTAAAAGGTAATTAACTTTTACTTTATTTAGTAGTTCGTTAGGAGAAGAACATCTTCCATCCTCACCCACCATTTTTCCTTTAAAATTTACTACCATTAAATATTAATTAGCTAGCCATAAATAATAAATAATAGATAAGGACTTCCATTCTAATGGATATTTATGCAAGTTAATGATGGTGGAGCCTCTCACACACTGAGCCAGTCCAAGATATCAAGCTTTCTTAATTATGGTTTTTATCATGAAAGAAGCGAAGATGGTAACTAGATAGTGAGTAAAAGGCCAAAAAGACGTACAGTTTCTACGTCCTTGTTCTGAGTAGTACTCCTTTAAATCAAGCTCATTAAGCTTCTTAATTAAGTTATCTAAAGTTTAGTTACCCGACTTTTCGCAAGCAATCCAGAGTTAGATGATAAATTAGGACATACTCGTACTCCATCTTTACAATAAATGTATCTTTGAGTAATAAAAACTAGTTCATTACTTTATGAACTTGGTTACATGTGCCTTTAGATCATTGGTAAAGAAGTTAAAAGTAAATTTTTTGTTATTTCTAATGTATCCAATGTCTAATAAACTTAAAATGGTGACTCTTTTAATAAAATATTTTTACTCAATTTTTTAACAAGCATCTTTAAACTTTTTTTTGTTATTAATTCTCACATATAAATAAAATATTTATTGTAAGCTTTTTGGTTTTACCTTCCATACATCATTTTAAGTTTCTTAATCTTTGTTCAAAAGGCCAAAATGAGATGGATACGTTTGTTTTAGTTTTTCATAAAAGAAATTTAATTTTCTATCTAAAAAAATTAGTTTTTACATATTTAAATAATTTTTAAGAAATAATTTAAATTAAAAAAAAACCGTTATCAACTTTTGCAATTTTATAACAAGCTATTTTCATGTATAAAACTTAGAAATACATGTATGTAACTTATGCTTTTCAATTGCTCCAAATTAACTCTAGTATGTTTGTGTTCTGTGTGAGATTCAGGAATATGTGTGTGTGTGTGTGTGTATATATATATATATATATATATTATTTTTAATATACTGTTAGTGTAAAATTTTCTATAATCCTTTGATTATATATAAACCTTTTTGTGTATATAAAACATCATATTAAGTATATATTAATCTTTACATCTATAATATACTATTTTTGATGCGGACGTCATCAATAATATACTATGATATAAGAACTGAGTTGTGGCCTGTTCAAATGCAATAACTAACATAATTATAATGTAACTTAATTCATATATTTAAATTAAACCCATATATCACTAACTAGCTAGGTGGCGTTATCATGTTGGGATGTGTAGAAGTTTAGTGATGATTTTCTGCCCCCACAAATTAGCTGGTGTTATACGTACGTATAATGTATATCCCATTGAGTTTAACTTATAATTAAGAAATGACTTTCTAGCTAGTTCACACGGGAATATCATCATGATCAGATAATAAAAGTGCATTAGTTAGGATCATAATTTTAAAAAAAAGTCATGATTTATAAATAGACTTAAATAGTGTCTACATTGTGAAATTGACTCGCCATATCAAATCTTGTTTACGCTTCCTCTCTCATCTACTTTTTTGTCAGACTAACTATCTCGTCAAATTTTAAATTTTAAGATTTTATATCAACCTTAGCCGTGGATGGTCATTAATTATAGAGTTGTGTTATGATTATTTATTATTTAAAAATATCGTGTTGAGTCATAGTTTATTTATTATTATAAGTTTATTTATTATTATATAAAATTTTAATAAATTTTATATTTTAATAAAAATTTAATAAATTTTATATTTTAATAAAAATTTATCTAATTCTTTTAATTATTCTCTCTATTTGATCTGTCATTTTTATTTTTTATATATTTAAAAATTAATGTAATTAAATATAATTGTATTTAAATATATTAATTATTCAATATATTTAAAAAGTGAGAGTTAATGATGAAATAAATCGGATGGAGTATAATCTCCATGCAAAGTGAAGTCAGCTAGCTAGGAATAGGAATATTGACTTATGGTTAGGGAACGAGGCATGCACATGTGGGTATATACAGGGCATGGCACCTATGTACCATTTGATATTATATTCTACCAATGACTTAGTCATGGGTGGATCTAGGACAAATGCGGGGCCATCTTAGGATCTCTAAAGAAAAATAAATAAATAAAAATAAAGAAAAAAAGTAGAGCAACAACACGAAGAAAGGTCTAGTGAGCTCATAAAGAGGATAAAAATACTAATTATAAAGATTTTAATACACTAAGGAATCGTCACTTTAACTGACTGACATGACACCCAAATTAAATCCAAAATTCTTGTTTGGACTTTTCAAACCGCAATTTAAGGAGTTTCTGGATGAAATATACAACACCACAAGCAGAGATTTTTGGTTTTGGGCCCTTAATTAATAACGTTGGACCTTTAGCTCCAAAACGGACAGACAATAACTCGCTTCAAAGGGCACGTATCAAAACTGCACCACTTGGTCTCTATGTGATAGTTAGCTAGCAAGAGATAAAATGGTCGGTTCAATAGAAAACAAAAAGCTATGAGCTTCAAAAACTATCATAAAATCAATAAAAATTGACTCGTCGTGCCTGTTGGTCTGAAGGACGAAAGCTCCTTGCAATTGCGTAGAAAAAGCTAGAGACAAAAACTATACAGATGTGATGCACTATTAAAGAAAACTTTCAAGAAGATTTTTGATGTCTCCAAATTCAAGAAATATACGATTTGATTATATATTTTCTTCAGTTTTTTTGGCACTTCGTATAATGAAATCTTCATAAGAGAACTACGTACGTACAGAACCGCGATTCACTTAATTAATAATAGTTTCATTTTTTTTATGGGATATAATGGTTTGGTATTTTGGATTATGAAAATTATATTTTAGTTGAGAAATATTTGAGGTTGTGAAATTTTCTAAAGTATTAACTAATTAGGGAATATGAATCTACTCTTGAAACTAAATAGTTTAAGGGTGGTGGTTGAAAACGGGATGCTCACTTATTTTCTTATTTGTTCGTCTTTGTAACAAGAAATATTTAGTTAATTAAGTACAAATCTAACACGTCATTTTTTTACACACAATAAAAAATATTTTTTAATTATAAGATTAATATTTTATATTTAAATACATACACAATAAAAATGATTCTCATTTTGTGAAACTTAAAAACACTTAATGAGAAAAATAACAAAGATAACTATAAGAAAAAGAGAGAAATCTAAAAAAAAATAATAATAATAAAGATGGTAAGAGCATTTTTGTTTTTACGTGTGTCTAAATATAATACGTGAGACAATTATATCTAACAGTAATGTAAACACTCATGAACTATCCCAAAAAAAAATTAGAAGGGTATTTGGTGGGAAGTGGGTGAATATTGTATGTGTCGGCAAACAACCTTTGCATATGGACGTTCAACTACGTATATCCAGCAAATGCCAGGTATTTACCTATTTTTCATGTTTTCTACTCACCAAACAGTTGTAGGCAACTAACTGTAGGCATTGAACCCCATAACGACGTAAAAATATATACTGTCATAATTAATTAATTCGGCCACACCCAAAAAAGGGATAAAGATAAGAAAAGCACCAGTCAGTCAATCTTTCAACTCGTCCATACTATATACTATAAGTGAAAGGGTGGAAACGTGTGATGGAAGTATGGATAATTTGTGGGCCCCGTATTAACTAACTATATTAACTGGCTGGTAGTTAAATGGCGGTTGGTAAAGTTCGGATCACATACATATCTTTTTTAAATATTCATTTTTGTCTATTTTATTTGTGATTTCCGCTTTTCATTTGTTATTTTTTTTAGGTATATTTAAAAATTGATATATCTAGAGACAATTGTGTTTAGATATATCAATTTTTTAAATGTACTTACAAAAGTTATAATAATACTCACTTTGTTCTTGATTAATTGTCTATTTTAAATTATATGTGAATATTAAGAAAATAATAAAAAATTATAATATTTTACAAAATTACTCCTATTTAATACTTTTTTTCTTCTGTATAGTGAGTTTATTTTATAAATGTATGGTAAGGAATAAAGTAATTAATATTATCTAAATTTAGAAAGTGAATAATTGTTTATAAAAATATAAAAATAAAAAAGTAAATACTTATTTGAAGACCGTGGGACTAGATAAAATGGATTAGAGAGATAAATAATTAGAAGAGCTCCCCGCACTTTCCCTATATTAAATGGAGATAAACTTATACCAAATAGTAAAGACCGTTTAAATTGACAGAGACAGTTTGAATTTTAGATTTTGTTTTAATTATAGCAATTTGTTCGGTGGTGATGGAAAAGTAGACAAGAAGAATTAATATTGTTTAATTATAGCAATCTCGTTGACCGTGCGAAGCTCCTATATATATACATATACACATGCTGAGGGTAGTGAAAATCTCACTACATTTCACTCCCTCAATGTTAAATTTGAAACAAAATTCTCTTCCATTTCTTCTTTGAAAATTTTGACTGAGTAAAATTTTTTACTAGTGCGTAGTGTTGTGAAAAGATCAATTTAGTAAATATGGTGTATTGAGATTTTTTTTAAAAAAAAATTCTTGAAATCTGCTCTGCATATTCTCATTTCAAGTTTTTTTAATTTTTTAAAAAAATCCCGAAATTGGTACTGGATAATACCGATTTCAAGTAAACCCAGCCATACGTTTGTTAAAATTAAACTCCATCCATATTTAGGTATTTACAATTTATCAATGCAATATATATGATGGTCATATCCCCTCTAATGACACTTGTTAAAAAATAAAAAAAGAAAAAAAGTCTCATTGAAAAGATTAAATATTTAACTCTTCAATGCATTAAAAAGTTTAAAATTTTGTATTATTAACTTCTAAACAAGTACCATATGAGAACAATGGTTAGCTTTGGCTTAAAGGATAAAGGAAAATAAATGATGAATGAGTTAACATGAGATTACACTAAAAAAGAGTATAAATAACTTTTTTTTACTTTGGATCAAGACTCAAATAATTAATTTGTACCATAGATACACATTAGTTTTCTTTTTTTAAAAAAAAATCAACACATATTTAGAGTGTTATGTATCTGTTTTAATTGGATTTGAGGAGAATAAATTATGAGTTACTAATATGTCTTGACAAACATTTTGTGTCCGTTAAATATTGAATATATATATATAACAATGTGAAAGAAAGAAGATAGACAATGAAATTTTAAAAAAAATAAATAAAGGTGTAGGAGGTTGAATTTTAAACTAGCGTAAGTTTTTTTTAAGATAATTTTTTAAAATTAAGCAGTTACATATAGAGAATTTTTTTTTTATATAATAGGTTAAATAACTATCCAAAATGTGAGATAATAGATAAGGATAACAAGAAAAAAAACAAATTGGACACTAAAAAGGAGAATTCCCTTGATTAAAGATTATATGTATAGATAATTAAAGTAATTTTGAACAATTAATTTGGTTAAGGACGGAAGAAGTGTATTTCAAATAAACCAAACATAATTTAAATTTATAGGAGTGATAATAGGCATACAGTACTCTCCATAAAAGTATATAAAAAATGTTTGATTTTAAAAGTATGTAAAGATTAAAATTAGTCTCCAAACTATTTTTATTATCATGGTGATACAAATAGGTTGCATAAAAATATTTATTATTTCACTTAAAAAAAATGTAATCTAATGTATTCTATACAAATTTGTGAAGTTCAACATTTTGATTAATTTAACTAAAAAAAAAACGAGAAAGAGTGTTTTAGTAAAATTAATCAATAAATGTGTTGAGTGCGTAAAGGTGACAATTAAATAAGAAGAGCAGCAACAGTCACTCTCATATTCTAAATATGCTTATTGATTAATACATTTTTTTTGTAGTCTTACATTGTTTATTTCTTATAAAGCTGTTTAAAAATAAATAACACTTACTACTCCAATTAATTATGTGCCGATTCCTACAAAACTAATGTGTATCTATGGTACAAATTATTTGAGTCATGAGCAAGTTGCGTACCAAACATAATGTTATGTTCATGTACGAACAAATGTTGTATTCTGTCAATGTTGTGGTGTTGTTTAAAATTTATTTAACACTTTTAATTTTTTAATTCATTGAATAGTTTTTAAAATTTTAAAGTTGAAGTAATATTATTTAGTATTTTATTCTCTCCTTTCTCTTGTACATTACAAGTGTTTAATTCAGATAGCAATTATCTTCAAAGCAATACAATTATCTCAATTTTTTTTATTGTTCAAGAAGTATTCACCGTTGATAGCAACTAATCCCCTTCAAGATCATCAAAGTAAATATGACTCTCTTAACAAAACATTTTTTACATACACCTTTAAAAATCGAACCTTGATTAAATGCTTAAAGTACTCAATCATCTATCAACTATATTCAACTTTATTATTCAACTATCTCAATTTTTTTTTATCCAATTAACCAATCTTATATTTCATCACACTAGAAGAAGTGTTTAATTCATATAACAATTATCTTTAAATTTGCACATATAATAAAATATAATTGATTGACCGTGTAGCGAAAATATATTAAAATTAATCTTTGAATTATTACCATGATTTTTTAATCAAATTTTGTGAACATCAACTTCTTTCTTCAAGAGTCCAGTTAATGTAAAATGAATTCATAAGCATAAATCCCAAATTAAGGCGGGTGGAAGCGCCGAAAAATAAAGAAAATTATTGATGAATTATATTCCCTCAATTAAAAGCATAGGCGTATCAAAATCAGATAGTAACCTATATCTGATATACTCCCATGTTTCATAATAGCAATCTCTTTCACTTTTTTAGGTTTATTCATAACTCAATATTTTTTAATATAACATTTATGTCTAAATATATTGAGTTACTAATAAACCATAAAAAAGTAAAAGCGACTGGTATTATAGTAGAAGGGGGAGTGAGAGTAATTACCATCCTATGCAAACAACTAAATAAAAGCAAAGTTCCTCAATACAATAATACATATATGATATTCTTTATAAGAACAGAACAGATTCACTTGGACACCAATGTTTTCATGTTTCTACAGTGTGCCACGGTGAAGAACTCTAGAAGCACGTTTCCTCTGTATCTTGAATATCTTTCTTTTGTTCCGAATATAATTTCCTTCTCATTCATTCAGTCTTCTTGTTGTTTTGTCTCAGCATTTTTTCAACTTCTCCACTATATGGTGCAGCATGGTAAGCATACTGTTGAAGAACAGAAAAGATAACCATCTCTAGACAAACCAAAATGTTCTGCATTGCCTCCTCGATGTGCTCCACGTCTAACTTCAAATGGCGAGACTGAATTACGCCCATCGCCGCCAAAATGTCCAGAACCATTCCCTGCATATGGCCGAACAGAATTCGTTATTATCAAGGAAACGGCCCTAGATTACAATGCTATATGAGAAGGATGGGCTGAAACTATAGGTCAAGGAAAATAATTCAGAAAACTGTCACAGTTTTTGAGTTTTGCTTGATGTAAGTAGCAAACAACCTCAGCAGCAGGTATTGAAACATCAAGTTCTATGGTTCACTTAGTTAGATCCCGTGTCATTAGTCATTGAAGGTTCCAAGACCTTGCAGAATGACTATATCTCTGAATGACTCTCAAATTACAATACAACAGAAGCTCACGGTGCAGGAATAATAAATTCCATTCCGATTAAGTGTTTTAACACAATAAATAAATAGAAAGAGGTTATGAAAATAACTAAAATAAACATAAAATGAAGTAGAGAACCACTTAATAGTCAAGTTAGTTTTATTGATTCTATATGCAGAGCCAAAACTTTTCTAAATGTAAAGAAAGGCCTCATACAAAGGGGCCAAAATTGTAGCTTAGCTAGTTTGATTGTTCAAATTCTAGGTGGTCACAGAACAAAGCTTATCCAATGATGATAAAAGATACCAACAATTTACCTGCCAAAAGCAGAAGAAAACAATTCCTTTGATACACAAGAACTTTGCTAGCGGCTTGTGTGGTGCCAATTCTTTCGCAAACACGTGGTAAAAGACCACCAGAGAATACAAGGCCAACGAAACAGAAATGTTGAGAATGATGGTGAATGCCCAGCTCAACCAAGTCGGATACAGCCCAAGTAGTTGTAACACAATCATCAACACAGAACACACTGGCCGGATGACAACAAACTGCCACGTCCAGTACTTTAGAAGCTTTAGGGTATGGTGGTTCAGTCGAACGGTATGAGGCTGCAGAAGGTCAATTTACACTGTTGTGAATAGCATGGCACCAAAAACAAACATATATACTACATACTTCATATCTACTGAAGACTTTGAGGATATTAAGGCGAATGTTAATTGTGCATTGAATAGGGCAAATTAACACATCCATCACTCCATCGCACAAAAGTTGTATGAATATTGATTCTCCCCCAAATTTAACACCAAATGTAAGTGTGCAAAAGTTGGTGAAATACCTGGAAAAGTGTCATTGGAAAAGAGTGGTGAATCTCCCTGCCTTTGATTTCATCGGGCACAATGTTTCTGCTAATCGAGATGTTCAAGTAACTATACATCAAGGCCAAGAACTTGGCGATGACAAGGGCCTCGTAACACTCTTTGACAGACTCCAAGAACATGAAGAACTCCTTGCTCCCTCTGACATCCAAGAGGCCAACGAAGGAGACAATTGCGTAGATGGGAGCCATAAGGATGATGATGATGATAGCCTTTTGCTCCTTAGGGTTCTTCCAATAGAAGAGATGGCTCGACAGCAACTGCACCGTGAAATGCATTGAAAGCATAACACAGAATGCAGTTCCCATGGTAGTTATTTGAGCAGGGCCCATAGCACTTAGAGTACTTAGATCCATCACTACTCACTAGAACAACAGTAGATCCTGCAAAAGAACTTTGGCAACATAAATTAAATCAAACCCTCAGAAAAGGGACACTAAGATACCAGCTCCACAGTTCAAATTCATTTACATGAATGAAACACAAGATAAGAGGTTATGGGGGTCACCCTAATTTCCTATCTATCTATTGGAAACCTGTGAGACTAGTCTAAAATCAATTCTGGCTAATTCAGAAGCCAAAATTTTTCACTTTTAGAGCCTAAGAATTGATTTTGAAGCTTCCTAGGCGAAATCCAAACATGATTACAATCACAGACCCAAAAATGTTTCTTAGAGAACAACCTAGTTTTTCTCGAAATTCAAGCATAAAAATTGAATTTTTATTTTTCTGTTGGGGCAAGAACTAAAAAAGATAACTTGATTTGGGAAAAAAAAAACATGGGAAAGGAGGAGGAAGTTGAAATGAAAGAAGCAAAACAGACCTGAATCGGAGGGACACAGCTGATGTTTTGACTCTCAACTGCTACTGCTTGGGTCTTGCAATGTCGCAAAGGAAAGAAAAGGTGTAGAGAGATGCTGGGCAAATATGAAGGTTGTCGATGTTAATAATTGACTAACGCGTGGTACCAATCAGATCTTTGTGCTGGGACAGATCATTTTTCATAGTCAAACAAAGCCAGAATTAAAAATAAATAGGAACATGGATGGATTATATGATATTCCCTCCTTTTAAAAAAAATAAGTGTTTATTTTTTTATATCGTCAATTAAGGAAGGATAGTAAATATGATTGAAAGCAGTAAATAGACAAAAAAAATATTTTTAATTTAATTGATGCAAAAAAAACTTTACTAGTATATTTAATGATTATAATTAAATTAATAATATTATTTAAAAAATATATAATTGATGCTACATTAAAATATGGAGTGAATAAATACTTCTAAAATTTTGAACCAAAATTGGACACGTTAGGAAAGGGGAAGTACTCATTAATATGTCGAGAGAAATAATATAAATTTTATTATAGTATAACATGCATGTCATTATGTATATAAATTTAATAATTTATCAATTATATTCTAGTATTTTTCTCTTCCATAATATAATACTACGACTATCATGTTAATAAATAACGAGAGAATCTCATCTCAGACCAAAAAAAATGTATTTTACCAAAAAAAAAATACTTATGTATAAAATGATGATTTTTCTTTTACAAAAATCTACTTGTTCTTATAAGTATGAACAAATATTAGCGTTATGCAACCAAAAAAAGTTCTCGACTTATTTTTCTATATATATAGCCTCATCTTTTCTACTCTTAAGTTCTTATATTTTATACAAACAAAACATTTGTATATAATTTTTAAAACTTACATGCTTTAAGTTAACAATGTTTTAAAGCAATATTTGACAACGCAACAAAAAAAAAAAAAAAAAACAACATTGACAAAACTATCTGTGAAATATTATTATACTCCTTTACAAATAGAACCTTGTACTGAGAGGTGAGGTCCTCGGTTCAATTTGGATCCTGGAGCTCGTTTGTGGGTTCGGGATGCCGAAAACGTGTACCTGCAAGGATTCCGATGTTCAAGTCAGTGAAAGTAGAATGCTATGGTAAAATGAAGGGGAAATGGGTATGGGTTCTATGCCGTACCTGTGTGCCAGATTAGCTTAAATACTTGAGTGGGAGGCATGACTTCCGCTGACCCAGGATTCTTAATGTATATGGGGGAAGCTTGTTTTGGTCGACTATTTCCGTAAACTATTGGGTCCAGATTCTTGAATAGACCTTTAGGGCCAGTCCATAACAAGAGCTCTAGTGCAAACCTCATATCGCACTAGCACACTTCAACTTGCATCATTTAAATAAAAGGATAATTTATTATACATTTCCTTGGCCACTAATAAATACATGATTTGTGGCTGAGGTGTAGCTACTGTATCTGTCATGGATACTGTTGAATTTTCAAGTTGTATAGAGTTTGAACAGTAATGGTGTACATAGGCTGTGTGTTGATGATATGAAATCCCCCTTTTTTTCTTCCTAATTTTGGGAAATTTGGAGCCTATATTTGTAACCACTTTGATTTTCCTTGTTTTGTGGGATAATGAAACAACCTACTCATCTTTAAAAAAAAATGCTTATGTGTAATATTGATTGATCTTAGGGGTGGCCTCCAAAATCTTAGATAACAAACAGCAGCAAAAAAATATATTATTAACTCAATTAAACAAATTAAAGCCTCTAAGTCCAATTGTGCAGGATATGAGGAACTACATGAAAGCAATGATCAATAAATAACTCAAGATAATAATAAATGGACCAATTCCTCAACAGAAAGAATTAAAACTGCTCCATCTAATGCATCAATTGTTCCTGCTTAATTGGCTGCTGCTGCTACCAACTTGATCTGGCACCATTGGCAGCTCTATGAAATAATGTTGCATTATTTGCCTGGCAGCAGGTTCGTCCCACTCAAGTGACTCCCACCAACACTTTGTTCCTCTGATTTCCAAACCATGTGGTGCCAATAGTTGCTGGTGAAGGCCTAATGCATCATCTAGATCAAAGGGTAGCCTCTTTAGTGCATCACAAGAAACTACTTGAAAAGAGCATAGTGAGCCACAGCTGATGAATCCACCATATACTATTCCCTTTAGTTTTGGCATAAACTCCAACCTTAACTTCCTTAATCTTGGCAAGTAGATTTTGGAAGCATGAATGTTGTTTCCCCCTCCTTCCCATGTCATCAAATCCTCCATGCTGTTACAGTGGCTGACTCGAATTTCTTCAAGATTTAACAGTTGGAGCAAGAGGTTCCCTGAGAAAAGACTCTTCAAACTTGGACACCATTCTACATTTATGATCTTCAGGCTCATAAGCGTAGATGGAGTCGCCACTTCGCCGCATATTGTCTGCAGATTTATCAGAAATCTCAGCACCAAAGTCTCCAGCATGGATAAATCATTCTGCTCAGGGTCAACAATTTTTTCTACACTGTAACAGCATACTATTGTGCATTTTTTAAGCTTCTCTACATGCAAAAGGCAAGTAGTGAGCTCCGTAACATCATGACAATCAATGAACTTCAACTCAGTAGCATTTGCCGGGATTAAAATTCCCTCTTTGGCGATGGATATGCTGAGAAATGCCACACTTCTTTTCTCCGAAACTTCTTGGAGCTCACCGGGTCCAACGTTGAACTTGTCTAGGTGAATCCAGTGACCAGATTTAGTATACAGATCATAGGGGTCAGAATACCAGAAGTCCACTTCAAGAGAAGATAAACTTGAGGAGGATATTATTTCGTCAACGCTGATTTCGGAACTGGATGGCAGCGATGGTTTCTGAAAGAATAGAGCATTAGATGCTAACAACTCTTCAAGAAGAGTCAATGCTGACAGCAAACCAGATGGCAAGGTTTTAATCATGGTATTGGAAATGTTTAGCCTTCTCAAGCTGCCTAACTGTTCTGCCCCATGTGGAAGTTCTTTTATGCTTGGGGAACAAGAAAAGTCTAAAGCCATCAGCTTAATGAGTTTTGCTAAAGAAGGAACTGATCTCAAATTCCAGCAATTGCTCAATAACAAGGCACTTAGATTATCTAAGTTAGAAACCGATTCAGGAAGGGAATCGATCCCGGTGTAAGAGAGATTGAGAACCTTTAGGCTTTGCATGAAATCAAAGAAGTTGGATGGTATGTTTTGAGGGATAGAATTGTACTGCAATAACAAGGAAGTGACTTCAGGACATGGTGGAGGATTGCCAAGAAAGATATTTTTCAAGTCATTTTTCATTAGTGACACCCTTTGAACATGTTCTCTCCATTCATCAATCTGCGGTGGTTTTGTCAGTCCATTGCCGGCTTTGACAATGCAGTGCCAACGAGGATCTGTTCTCATGATTGTCACGGCCATATCATGTATCAAGTCATGCATTTTGACACATTCCATCGCGGTTTCTGCGGCACTTTCCAACAAGCATGCATATTTCAGCCCATTCAATATGATTTTCCCCTTCTGTTTGCTTGTTGATATGTTATCCACAGTACCTAATAAACCTTCCCACATCCAGTACTCAATCAACTCATTTGTATCGATATGATTACCTTCCGGGAAGAGAGCACAGAAAAGAAAACAAGATCTGCTTGTGTCATCCTTCAATTTTGTGAAGCTGAACTTCAAACGAGAGAAAACCGATTCTTCCATCTGTTCTATGTTGACTGTTGAAGCTCTTAGCCCCACCAATGAAATCTCCCATTCTGAAACATCAGTTGCATTTCTCAAGGCACGCCCCACAGTAACGATACCGAGAGGCAAACCCATGCATTCTTTTGCCACACTTTTCGCAATCGATTGTATCTCTGGAGAGGCCAATGCTTCATCTCCAACTTTGTCCCTGAGGAGATTCCATGCTTCATTGTCTACAAGAACCTTCACTTTTACATCCTTGTCTGTTTCCATGCCTCGGCATACACTTAACCTCCGAGTAGTTATTAGTAATTTGCAACCATTCTCTGCGGTTGGCACGGGGATTCCAACCTTTTCAAGAGAGAATGGCTCCCACAGATCATCCAGAATCAAGGCAATTCTTTTCCTTCTTTGGAAAGCTTCAAACAGTGCTGCAGCTCTTGAAGTCTCATCTTGAAATCCTGAAAGGTCCATGTCAAACTTCTCTGCAATAACCTTTTGTAACTTCTCAGGGTCCATGTCCTTTGGAGAACTGATCCAAATAACACTATCAAATAGTCTATTTTCTCTCAGAAGACTGTTGTTGATTTCAGTCATGATAGTTGTTTTCCCCACTCCCCCCATCCCATAAATGCCGATTTTCCTCACTCTATCATCCAATATGTGTTTCCAAATCTTTTTCAAACAATTCATGGTTGTTCCATGTTCCATCAACATCGTCGTAGGAAGGGTTTGCCCTTTTCTCGGCGAAGTTTCCGCTAATGAATCATCTGCAAATTGACCCTTCTCTAGAAGCTCTCTAACTTCCAAGATCTTTTTCTCAATGAGTTCTCCCATCTTTATTCTTGAGGTAACATAAGATGGAGAGAAACCACTTGTGCTTCCACTTCCTTGTTCAACTTTCCTTATGAGTTCATCTACTTCACCAGCAATCTTATCAGCATTTTTCAGCCACAGTTCTACTTCTGTCTTTGGATTCATCCCTTTGAGAAGCCACATTTGGTTTAGCTTGGTGCGCACGTCCACTTTCCGGGCATCTAGCTCCTCTGTCAACGACTTGAGCTTCTTCAAGTTCCTTTTGGGTCTTCTAAGGTGCCTAATCTGATGGCCAAGTGATTCATGGAGACAGTTCTGTGCACAAAGGCAGCTCATGACACCCGCAACCACCCCAATAATGTTAACGGCCATTTCAAACTAACAACATATCTAGTAAAGACACAAAGATTTCACTTTTGATTAAATGTATTGTATGTATGATCATTGAGTAAAAGAACAATTATACAAAGTATTTAAGACATTTACACCATTTGAACATGGAACTGTGAAAGGTTATTACTCACCGATTGGGAAGGATCTATCTCACCCTGCACTTGCAGAAAAGCCTCACTACTAAACTCAAACTGTTTCTGCAGAATCTTGAAATTAGAAAGATACTTACTAATTAGAGAGACACATTGAAGAGAAAAGAGCAACATTTATAATCAATTTTCAGTATAAATGTGTCTTAAGAACAAAGCTTCTAATAAGAAATAGGTAACTATTTTTTATGTTAAGCTCACCTGATAAGAATTGGTGATCTGCAAGTGTAGTTAATATCGACTAGAACTTCCAAAAGGGAATTAATTCTATTGCTTGATGCTGTTTCCAGGTTTTACAACAATGGACCTTGACCTATAAGTCTTAACGTGTGACACCAGTACAAGAACTTAATCAACCGAGGTGGAAAATTGTTATCAAATATATTTGTTATAAATTTTTTTCTAATATATATTGTTACTTTGTCTGTGTCCAAAACGCGTGATTAATGACAAATTAACAATGACTAGGCATAAAATTTCAATCAATAGATGGACTAACAAGTAACAACTACTTGAATATAGACCTTAACTTTCATTTCATATATTATATACATGGGAACTGACTTTTGTGCTTTAGTTCTTTTTGAATTTTTCGTGTCTGGGTCATAGGCACCGTCACTTGCTTCATTGTGCTATTCCATACATACATCCATGACAAAAAAGAAAATAGCAATCACCTTATGTAACCACATTAGAAATAGTGATCTGGTGAAGATAATTATAAAAGCACAGGGCCACGGCAAAAAAGCAATGATTAATGTATAAAATATAGATCACACTATAGCCATAGCATAAGGATAAGGATAATGATGGTAGTGAAAACGGACAAGAATTCTCTGAAGTGAGGTATCTTTATTTTAGAAGATAAAGTGAAGAATCTTACCATTAAATCAATAAAAGACGCTAACTCGCTCAATACTACATTTACAGTAGCAAAGAACTGGCGCATCAACTAGTATTTTTTTTAGGAAATTTGATTGTTGCATGTTGAGCTGATCTATTACCACATTTTCTGTGTTCTAGGATCTTACGTTGCATGTTGAACTGATCTGAATTATCTGGCTTCATCCTTTTTGTCTGAGTTCATGCTGGATTTAGTCACCATCTATAAATTGATGTCAACCAAAGTGGATGCTTGCTTCAGTCTTAAACTATTACAGGTTAAAAATTTTGGTTTAGGATAATCTTAGACAAGGCAACAAGCCAGCAATCTTACTGTTTAGACTTAAGAGAGTTAAAACAAAACCTTTCTAATTGTGAGAATTAGGTTATGTGCATCTACCGTCCCCCAATCTCCCGAGGCGAAAGCCTCATGTCATGGTCGCCCTCTTCACATTCTTCCCAGTTTAAGCACATCATATCTCTAAATTTATATTCGATCCTTCCAAATTTGATTCTTTCATTTCCACTCCCTATCAAGTTGCTCAAAAACAAAGCCAACTGGAGTTTGAAGGAAGTAGTGAAAGGCAGACAAACATCTCAGGCCAAAGAAAAACAGAAAAGAGAAGTATACACATGTTGCTTGGACCCTTCGTACACAGTAACATGTCTGTATTATTATTATTTGAAATATCAGCTTCATAGGATCTTGAGGTCATAATATCACAGAAAGATGAACAAACTCAAACAATCCACAGCGGTACAGGTATGTTCAGTTCAGTAGTACAAGGGGTGTTCAAGGAACAAGCAAGATCTTCCCAATATGCTGGCTGCTTTCCATAAGCTGGTGTGCCTCTGCTGCTTCAGAGAGAGGGAAAGATTTGTAGATCACAGGCTTAACCTTTCCTTCTGCAATTGCCGGCCAAACATTCTTCTCCACTTCGCTAACGATCACAGCTTTATTTTCGAGGCTTCTACTACGCAAGCCAGCCCCTGCACAGAATCCAACATACGACAATCATCAATGTCATGTTCAACAACAGTTCGCTAGATCGCTCCACACACTAATCTTTAAGGTCACAATTCTTGTCTACTATGAGTGATTGTATTACTTTATTTTCTATTTTCTCCATCTTCCAACATACTAGCAAATATTTCCTAAAGAGAACTAAACTTGAACAGGAGCATCTAGGTATAATCCAAAATTTGTTATACCTTGTACAGTAAGACGCTTAGCAACTAAAGTGCGGAGATCTGCTTCGGTAGAAACCCCCCCTTGAAAGCCGATAATAAAAAGCCTTCCATCAAGACTTAAGCTATCAAGATTTCTTTGATAGTAGGATGCTCCCATACAATCAAGAATAACATCAACACCTGCCACCAATCATCAATTACATCATGTTTCTCCACATAACCAGTAAAAACAGAAACATCAAGGGGTGCTACACGGATTATCTAACACTGAGAAATGTTTTGTAGAGATAATAAGTACCTTGACCACCGGTTTCTTCCTTTACCCTCGCGACAAAGTCTTCTGTTTTGTAATTGATGCCTACATCAGCACCGACACCCTTGCAAAAAGCTAGTTTCACCTCACTACCTGGTAAGCAACATTGAGAATAAAATTTTGGCAGACACCTAATTTACACGTTTAAATACATGCAAACAGCCTACCGTTCAATAACATGAAAACACTACTGAACGAACCTGCAGTAACAAATACTCTTGCTCCCCAGTATTTAGCCATCTGAATTGCAAATGTACCAATTCCACTGGAACCTCCATGAATCTGAGAATTAATAGATTCTAGATAACATGCCAATTATTGAAATACAATTACCAGATAAAAGACCCTAAGGATACCAAAAGAAAGACTCAGCCGCAAAATTACTCCTTTTGATAACGTATATACATTTACAACGCTCAGACATTGAGCAGGCTCTGCGAGTCATAGGGATACAAAATAATTTAGAAGCTAAAGACACTAAATAATCTTTTGGGATAAGTCCTTCAAGCAAAGCAAAAATAAAAAATAAAAATCCCAATACCTCAACCCTACACAATAGACATTTAAAAACTACCCAAAACACCCATGTTCTCAGCCCTCAAAAGTTATGTTTATCACGTACCAAGAAAGTTTCTCCTTTAGATAGCCGGCTCATCATAAAAACAGTTGACCACACAGTGCATGCCACCTCAGGAAAACCAGCTGCATCCTTCAGAGAAACCCCAGCCGGAACTGGAAGAACTTGTCCTGCAGGAACTGCAACTTTCTCAGCATATCCTCCTCCAGCTAGAAGAGCACATACCTGTTCAAAACCCATCTCATACATTGAAGCAATTTTCATTCACAATATACAACACACTGCCAGATTCTAAAACATAACCTCAGTCAATTGATTATAATCACCACAAATTCAGCAATCACAAAGCCTAATAAAGTCCTGTTTCAACTGAATACATAGTGCTAATTAAAAGCACAGCCATGTGTTACAGAACTCGGAAAAGTTCAAAATTTTGAAGACACCCAGAACTGAACATGGACTTTTTAACACAAACCCGTTTCCTAAAGCACCAAAAAGAATGAATCTTTTGGTCACCTGATCGCCGATTTTCCACCTGGAAACGTTTTTGCCGACGGATTCGATGGTGCCAGAACACTCGAGTCCAGGGTAAAGGCTTGCACCTTTTGGGGGTGGGTAGGAGCCTTTCCTCTGAAGCGTATCGGCTCTGTTAAGGGCTGTGGCTTCGACTCTGATGAGGACTTCATCGTCTCCGATCTGAGGGTCTTCCACTTCTTGCAGCTGCAGCACTTCAGGGCCACCCGGGGTGGTTATCACTATTGCCTTCATTCTTCTTTGTTACTCTCTGCGTTGCGTTCTTCTAATCTCTTTCTCTCTCCAGTGCAGTGAACACTATTACTGCCTCTGCTTCACATACTTTGTCGAGGACACGTCTCCTCCAAGCCAAATGATAATTTTGCTTTCGTGGAATTATATTTTCTCATATCAATTACCTACTTAATCTTGTTAGAAATCTTTTTAATTATCTATGAGAAAATATTAAGTATTTTAAAAAAAATCGAATTGTTACATGATTTTATATTTTTGATTTCATACATACTAATCTAGATTAGTTTAGCTCGTTTAAGAACTAACATCTCGTTAAATCATTTTGTCTGCACGTAACTTTTCCTTAACACTTAATCAAAGTTATAATGACTTTCAATAATCTTAATAATAATAATGTACTTCATGGACACTATCAACCATTAATTTTAAATATTTTAAATTAAAATTAATAATTAATAATTCATATGAAATACACATTAAAAAGTGATTCATAAACTTATCCATATTTCTCACTTTAGAAAGGTGTTACAAGAAGGCTGCAAAAAAGCGATAACGAGATATTAAGTGTTGAGAGAGACCACATGCCCCCCGAAAATAAAATGGTACAAATGTTACTCAAAGAACATATAGGAACAATAAAATGGTGCGGGTGTTGCTGGGAATGGTCCGTAGATTTATGATAATTTTGAGAAAAAGATTTCATTATTGATTATTGTGACAAACAAATGTTCTCATCTAAAGTGAAACACCACACATAAGATTATTCATTCCAAAAAGAAGACATGGGGATATATTACATATTTATATTACATTGCTTAAACAGTACAGAAATTCATTCATGAACCACAGTGGAGACAAGATTACAAGTTTTTTCACAACTACTACACTTGGATAAAAAGGATTCTTTTTTTAGCTTCATGGACAAAGCAATATCTTCCCAATAGACTTGCTACTTTCCATGAGTTTGTGAGCTGCAGCAGCTTCTGATAATGGAAAATATTTATAGACAACAGGCTTCACCTTCCCAGCAGCAACTGCAGGCCACGCATTTTTCTCTACCTCTCTGATTATCTCTGCCTTGTTCTCTGGACTTCTAAATCGCAAGCGGGCAGCTATCTTCAAAATCATCATATGAAATGTTGTCAATTTATTTAAAAAGGAAATAGGAACATTCATAAATATTCCATGCAACAAAAGAAGGTGTCGGACACTTTGGTACACGGCACATAGATAGCAATCAGAGTTGATGAATAATGAAGCATACTAGAGGTAAATATCAGCCAAAAATTGAAAAATCATGTGGAAAACATCAAAGGAAATTCCTTGTGCATTATTAGACATCTCTTGTAACAATTAAGTCACATGCTGCAGAAAGTGTTCTGTACAGTAATGTGCATTTCACATGGCTACATGTTGTGAGAGATTCAAAAGCTTTACTCCATTGATAGTTTTTGTAGTTTTTGGTTTATGCTCTTTGTCTCTTTATAGAGGATCTCTTATCCTCTTATTTTCTGTAATTCTCTTCTCTTCTTAATGAAATTCTTCTTTTATGGAGAAAAAAAAAACATGGCTACATATTATGAAAAAAACTTGGCTCAAGGGTCATTTATTAGATATCCTATTAACATACATAGGTAACAACAGAGCAAAAGTTAATTGATTCCACTCAACTCCACAGGAACATGACCCTGCATGAAATAATTTTTTTGCAATACTATAGCTCCACCCTGGTGAGCATACTATTCAGATTTACTTCTCCTATAGCTCCACCCATAATGCTGATAAGGAAAAGCCTTCCATCAAGGTTTAAGCTGTCGAGGTTTTGCTGAAGGTAGATCCTCCAATATGATCCAGAATGACATCAACACCTGCACCAGATAACTCAACTTTTCAGCCTTCAAAATATCAAACACTAGGAAAGAAACCAGTAACACCTCACAGAATAATACAAGTCATATAATTCAGAAAAGTGGAAAACGATATACCTTTCCCTCCCATTTCTTCCTTCACTCGGGCAACAAAATCCTCTGTCTTATAATTGATGACAACATCTGCTCCAAGATCCTTACAGGCAGCTAGCTTTTCTTAGCAGCCTGAAATTCAATGCCAAAAATGAAATGAACATGTGGAAACTCAAATGTACCATGAATTGAGCCAACAAACCAAAGCAGCACAGAACCTGCTGTAGTAAAGACTCTTGCTCCTTGGCATTTTGCCATTTGAATTGCAAATGTAACAATTCCACTGGAACCCCCATGAACCTGATCAGTTCAGTCAATGGATCAAAACTAAGCACATTTATTAGCTCTCAATTGGTTTATAAATATTCAACCTATCATTATGTAACGAAATACCAACTAAGGATAACATATCACAATTATTTTAAATTATTGAACATAATATGATCCAAAAACTATTCAAGAAGTATGTCAACAAGTCAAAACATCTATGCACAACAATTTCAATGCAAGCTGAGTTACCAAGAAAGCCTCTCCAGCAGACAGTTTGCTTGTCATGAAAACAGTAGACCACACAGTGCAGGCGACATCAGGTAGACTAGCAGCGTCCTCCAGAGAGACACCATGTGGGATAGGGAGAACTTGTGCAGCTTTAACAGCCACCTTCTCAGCATAGCCTCTCCCGTGGAGAAGAGCACACACCTCCATAAAATGAAGGCAGCATGAACATATTAATATTGAAAAATGACAAAGCAAACAAATGCGCTTGTCAAGTCAAGAAGACAAGAATTGGAAAATTTTTTTTGCTTCTAATGTATTAATACATCGAAATTCTAAAAATCAAAGTTTTTCAATTAAAAGTTTAATTTCTTGCTTCCTTAGCGAGTGCTTAGACCCTTGTTAGTAAAACCCTTAAGAAATATCATGTATTTTTACATTAAGCCCTAAACGTACACCTCAATTTTAGTAAAGAGATTTTAACTTGACAAACAGGGACACATGGAAAATATATTCTGCACAAACCATACCCCCACTTACTAACATCAATAGTTGTAGAATTAATCTGAAATATTCCACATGAATCAAACCCTAAACCAAATTGAAGAGAAACTCCAGAAAGTGCAAAAACTGCCTTACCTGGTCACCAATTTTCCAGCGGGAAACGTTCTTCCCATCGGCAAGAATGGTACCGGCGCATATGACACCAAGATAAGGGGCATCACCACTTGGGAGCTCGTACAACCCTTTCTTGCGGAAAGTATCAGCTCGGTTCAACGCTGCAGTGGCCACCCTGATGAGGACCTCGTCATCCTTCATCACCGGATCTTCAAAGTCCTGCACCTCAAGCACATCTGGGTCCCCAGCGATGGTTATCACCACCGCCTTCTTTGCTTCCCACCACCACAACAGAGCATAGACTACGTTTATGAAAACGGGTAGTTGTCCAAATAGAGTCTTTACAAGTTCGGAGACCAGAACAGCGTGGTGCTGAGCACGAACAAAGTCAAGCTTGGTCATTGTCCTTTGCACTTATACAGCTAGTTGCAATAACTTGCTTGGTCTATTGACAATAAACTTAATTAATGTTAACCTTGAATTATTTCGTGATTATATGCAAAAGAGGCTGTATTAACATGCAGAATACACTAATAGTCTTCGTAATTGCAGTCAATTATGTAAGAAACTCGACTGACATTAAATAATACTGTTTCAGATATCTTAAACTGGTTCACCGTTGCCAATTTCATCGAAACCCAATGAAACCTTTGATAAACATTTTGCAAATATAAACACGTTGATATTCCTATTTACCAACTAATAACTCGGCTAACATTTCACGAAATTATACCTTATATTTTTTAACACTGTTGCTTCTTTGAAGGCAAAAACGTTCTTGAGCATGTAAATTTAACACTGCACAAACGTCGACTTGGTTTTCTTGACATAAGATCTCTGACCGAGGGATAACCTAGCGTAGTTGTTACTCAACTTCATAATCATTCAAGGCAAAATCGTCAAATTCTCCAACAGTTTCAAAACAGATATCATGCTGATTGAGTTATACAATTTCCCATACATGCATCAAATACAACTTAATGACCAAATGTACAAAGTGATTAACCATTAATGTAATGTGAAAATTCATCAACCATTCACGAGATCCTACCGCAGATCAACAGATGGAAATCACAGACCATAAGTTGAAAGAAGAGAGGCATAACCACCAGAGTTTTGAGCACTAATGCATGACATAAAATCGAAACAATGCTAGTGTAAGAGAACAGACACGAGCACCAATCCATGCAAGGGCCAAGTGGCCACTATCTTAGCTGAAGTCAACACAGGAATTTACAAGAGATCCTTAGTCCAACAAAAAGACCCGACTGTAACTTATACGGAACCCAATAGTGCATGTCAGATTACAAATTCTCAGCACCTGGTATATCATCTCAGCCAGGGATAACTGTAAAATTGGCAATCCCGTCATCCATGGCACTGAGCAGACAGACGAACACGTAACATTAACACAATCAGTGCCGGAATGATGCACAACAAAATCAAAAGGCAAAACAGAGGAAGGAAGGACCGATTTGAACCTACAGAAGTACACTCACCGCAACCTACCTCCAAAGTCTCAAACAAGAATACAAGATATTCATCATTGCCTACATTATAGAGACGTTCATACATATCATTAACTATCATTGGCACATATAATGAAGAACACACAAGGACGGCAATAGCAAAATTGACCTTTATCTTCATATAAACAGTAAACCTAGTTCTCACAATCCAGATGCTATAGACATTACAATCAAATACTGCATTGAGACCTTCCACCCTTATCAAGATAAGATAAGTAAACAAAATGCTGGACATTGATCAAAAAGGCAAGCACGCCATTTGAATATGGTCACAGCAGCCATTAACAGAACCACTGAATAAGAGTACCGCGCATCTTTAATCTTACCGAAATCCACTGCAACATTATGCAAATCAATACAACACAGGCAAAAGCAAGCATCATAGAAATAGATTCATAGGCAAAACAAAGCAATGAAATATGCAATAACTATCAACACACAAGCTTTGCAATAAAGTTCGATTCGACATTAAAACATAACAAAAATAACTGCCTGCAAAATCCAGAATGAATAGTTCATCAGATCCAAAATTACAATAAACCCTCATTTCTCAGAGGACCAAATTTCTCTCTTCTACTATTAGTAAAATTAACGCAAACAAGGATAAAAAAGCAAACTAATCAACGGTTTGCATGATGTCCTCCGGTGCGAACTTGGTTCCCTTCTCCTTATCAGAGGCGGCGCGGCCCTTCGCCTTGCGGTCGAGGAGTGACTTGCGGTCCTTGTCGAGGCGAAGCTTGGTGATGACGACCTTGGAGGGGTGGATTCCGACGTTGACGGTGGATCCGTTAACCTTCTCGCGGGTGATGCGCTCGATGTGGATCACCCACTTGCGGCGGTACACCTGCGTCACCTTCCCCTCGCGGCCCTTGTAGGTCCCACGCACCACCTGCACCTCGTCCTCCTTGCGGACCGGCATGGAGCGGACGTTGTGCTTCGCCCTCAGGTCGGAGGAGAGCGGGGCGCTCATCAGCACGCGGCGCACGCTCGACGGAGCGGTGAAGTGAGCCTTGCGGCTCTTGCGGCGGCTGCTCGACACTCTCGGGTTGAACTTCATCTTCTTCGCCTTCCTTCTTCCTCTCTCTCTCTCTCTTCTCTCTGCTGCTCTCGCACTCTAGGGTTTCACCGTCTTTCTTCCAATTTATTCATATGTCGCTAGGGTTTTCTCTATTGGGCGTATGGGCTGATTTGGGCCCGGCCTGTTCTCAATTTCGGCTTACTGTCATTGGGCCACTTGGAGTGAACTATGATTATGTCACCAAGGCCCAGGCTTACATATGGCACATTTGTAAGAATAGCCCCCAATTAATGACTAAAAGGCCAATGGGCCAATATACTGCCACAAACGAGCTTTTGTCTTCGTTGATAAGGATTTAATTGAAATATATTCAGAGTAAATAAGTTTTACATAGTCATCTAATCATATATCGACATATTAATAAATAGAGTTAACTATTATATTTGTTACTTAAAAATTCATCCAAAATAAAGAAATTAATTACATGATTATATAAATATCTTTACCTTGTTAATGCATCAAAATTGAACTCAATAATAATACAACTGGTACTTGCTTGTTTCAAAGCTTTCATCCAATAGCTAGCTACCAGGTCTAACTTCTAGCTAGCGTACGGTAGCATATCCCTTACCATATTATATCATCCTAAGGAATCATGTCAGCGGGCATCATAAAAAGAGAACCATGCCCTAAACTCGAAATGCACAACCATGTACAAATTAATGCCTCTTGACCAGTCTGTAAGAAGAAGAGAAAAAAAATCTCATAATAAACATTACTAACAAATTAAGAGAAAAAAAATAGGGCCCGCAATTCTTTTTCCTATATTTTCCCTTCAGGTATTTTTCCATGCTTACATTTTATGAAAAATCCTTAACGGTTAGAATGAGACCATGATTAAAAATAGAATACAATGATGATATAATTTCATGCTTATAAAAGGAAATAATTTGAATTGAAATGTTTGTGGTGTATCATGCGAACAAAATCATGGATGATAAGGTCAACATGTACATGAATGACACGCGAGCAATGCAGCAGAGAGAGCAGGCACGTGGTGGATAGGTGTCGGTAATTTCCGACAAGATTCTTAATCTTACCATCTTTTTTACAGTCAATGACTGTCACTTTTCCAAGGTTTAAACCTTACTTTATTAACCTCTTCCTTTCTTTTTGGTACAACCTGTTTTTATTTTATTTTATGTGCTTTGTTGTTTTGTATGAGGGTCAGAGTCTGAGACTGGAAGATGAAATTTGAAAGCAAGATACAGACTCATTGCTACGCTCCACTTCACCTGAAATTATTGTCCATCATTACACATCACCACACAGGATCTTTTGGCTTCCTTCTCACCAATTATAAAAATTAAAGTAAATTAAATAATAAATAAATTAATATCTCACTTTTGACCAAGAGAAGAAATTGAGAGAAAAATAAATGAGTAGAAAAAAAATTGAGTGAATTTATATTTTCATAAGTATATTTGAATGAAAGGAAGATGAATAATAATAATAATAATATCAAATAATAATTTTATCCTTATGTTTTAACAATTTATTATAACTACAAATAAGTAAAAATAATATTAGAAAGAGCAACAAAAATTTCATTTCTTCACATTTTTCACTCACTTTTAGGAGGAAAAATAATATCATGAGCCCCATGTACATTTTTCACTATTTGTTGTTTCCTCACAATTTTCATCCACATTTAAACAAAGAAAATTAATTTCCCTCCTTCTATTTTTCTTTTCTTTGTGTCATTTTTCATTCAACCAAACATAGTATAAGGATTTTGCTTATTATAAAATTCATAAAAAAATAAATTTATATTAAATAAATAAAAATATGAAATATTTAATGCATGAAAAATATTGAAAACCTCACATCATTCTAGGTTAAGTTTCTTTAACCAGCTTAACCCTTTCGCTAATTGTATATAACTTTCTTTGATGTGATAAAAGAAGACATGCTACAGTGAATTGTTGTGTATTAAAAAAAAATTCATGTATTAAATAATTTTAAATAATGAAATATAATGCGTGATTATGAGATATGAAAACATGCCCTTAGAATCTTTGATTAGCAGCGACCAACATTGATTGATTAAGCTTTTGATATTTTTGACGGTATGAAGTCACACATCAATCATTGAATCACGTCCCTACCTTCACAATTACAGTAACAGTAACACCACGCCAACACGAATAGTCAACAGTCAACTCACTCATCACTGTCGTTGATCGACCTTGTGGTGGCCCCACTTCTTCAGTGATCAACGGTGGCATTGCTTTTATGCATTTACATTCTCTTCCTTTCGGCTACTTTCTTTTGGTGTGTCCCCGGGAGAAGAGACCCACCACACAACACCCACTGTGCCTGTCTCTGCGACACTCAAAGCAATGCAGTGAGAGAAGAAAGTAAAAATACCGGTGTTGTTTGGTTACTTGGTTTTTAGGAGAAATTCCTCCGAATTAATTTTCATAGTCATAAGAAGTATTATTTTGTAATTTCTAGAGCTAATATTGTTCTCTTTTAACCAACAAAAGTTACTACAGTTGCTAAGTAGTAAATGATTGAGTTTGTAAACATTTGGTTAGGATTTAATTTTTGATAGTATATTTGAAAAAGACTTTGTTTTTGTTAAGACACTTTAATTATCTCAAAACATGAAAGTAAAATTAATGGCTCCAAGCCACAACAATAAAAAAGAAAAAGTACTGTTTCTTTTTTCTTCTTTTTTTATTCCTCAAAGAAAGAAAAGAAAGTGTTAGAGGCATCATGGATTCTCGTACCAAAGGTCATTTTATATAGCCACACTTGGAGACAGACAATGGGATACAGCATTAATACCAAGTTCCAAAGAAAATAGAAATAACCAAAACCAGAGAAAGAAGAGAAAGAGAGAAGAATAGCTTAGCATCTTAAACTAGCTTAGCGGTAGGAAGAAGAAGAAGAACTCAAATCACTTAGAAGGAAACTGCATTTATGTGTGCTGCTCTCTTTGAAGTTTGAACTAGCTCCTTTCATTCCACTGCTTCTTCCACCATCTAAAGTTCATTTGCTCTTCTTTCCAAGGGTACAATTGCGGTGGGTATATATTAAAGGTACTAACTTTTATGGTGCTGCATGTATCATTTTATTTGTTCTTATTTCAGGCATTCATGAAAAGTACTGGTTGGTTTGCTTGTATCATGTTGCATTATTTCATTACTTGGGTCTCTCACTCTCACTGAGATGTTACTTCTGTTCTGTTTTTGGAGTCATAGAGTCACTAACATGAGACTCTTTATTTGCTTGAAAACAATGCATGTAGAAAATGATTGTTATTTTTATACATTCAACATATATAGAGTGCTAAGTGTTTGAAGCAAGCATTTATACCATCATTTGAGTTTTAGATCAGTCCACTTTGCTCGGTCCCTAATATATGCTCAAATCCAAAGTAAATTCACAAATTATATTCCAAGTTTGTAGTTTTTTTCTGCTATCCTAGCTAAAGAAGCTCTTTAATTTCAGATTTGATTGTGCGCTGATATGGCTTTAAACCCCAAAAATGTGAACCCTTCTGTCTCGGTTGTTCTGTGGTCATGCTTTTGAAATGTTTACTTGCTCTGTTTCAAGACATTTGAGCCCTATGGGGAAGCTATTTGTTGACCATTTTGGTTGTTAATATTTCTGGTTACTGTGTAGGGTGTGCTTGTCTGTGTTTTGAAGGATTATTCCCAAACTTTGTGTGAGAAGCCCTTTTTTTTTATGTTGTTGTTAACTAGTGTTATAGCTAACTCAACTTACCTGAAGGCACATCTGAAGTACGTAATTCAGTTAGTTAATTGAGTCTATTTAGAATAAGATACTAATAGATATTTGTTGTTGGAACTAGGTATTTGAATATTTGGCTTAATTTTTACTTTAGTTTGAATGTTCATTTTATGGATTCCTTTGGCATCATGGTAGATATGATTGTTCTGCTTTTGTTTGAGAAGACCGAGTGAGTGTTGTATTTTAAATTCTCTAACCAGGAAAAAGTAGCACGCCTCATCATTTCTTTTTGACTTGTTGAAAGAACAATTAAGCTGACTGTAATGTTATCTCCTGCTTTTACTTTAGAAGCAGATACAGATATTTTTTTTTTCAATGTTTGTTACTTTGCTCAGCTTAATGTTTATTAAGACTAGTTTGAAAATCATTATTATCAATTATCAACATTGAGAAATTTATTTATTTTTTGGTACATTGAGAATTCGAGATGCCATTTATGTTTCTGGCTTGAGTTCAACAGACATTTAACAGTCTAACAGTGCAGTGCCATAAATACCTGCATGCCTTTGTTTGTGATCTGTGTCACTTTCAATTATTGCAATCACAATCAATGGGAAAGTTTAATCAACAGTAACCAAGTACAGTATATGTAATTATTTTTCTGAGGGGTTTAACAAGAAAGTTAGTAGGAGTACATTAATTCTAGACATCATATTTAATTTCAAAAACATATAACATCTATTGAAGATTTCGATGGATGCATGGAAGAAACAAATTGCTTAGAGGAATTCCTATACTGTCACTAGTATTGTACACTATAATTCTTAATTTTTTATTTCCATGGTCAGGCAATTTAGTTTGACTCATTTAATGGACGAGAGACCAGAGACAGAACTGATATCCATACCGGCAACACCACGAGTGTCAACACCGGAGATACTGACACCATCAGGGCAGAGGTCACCAAGGCCGGCTTCAAAGGAAGCGAAATCATCAAACGCATGGACGCCAACCTCATTCATATCGCCAAGATTTCTGAGTCCAATAGGGACACCAATGAAGAGGGTACTCATAAACATGAAGGGCTACTTGGAGGAGGTTGGCCACCTCACTAAGCTCAACCCTCAGGATGCCTGGCTTCCGATCACTGAGTCTCGCAACGGGAATGCTCACTATGCTGCATTCCACAACCTCAATGCCGGGGTTGGGTTCCAGGCCCTTGTTTTGCCTGTTGCTTTTGCTTATCTTGGTTGGTATGTTATGGATTCTTCTTCTGTACGTTACATTATTTGTGTACTGCGATACTCCTGGTTTCATCAATGATCATTTTGCTTACACTTGGTTTGACATTCAAATTATGTGACAAATCTTTCCATTTAGTAATTTCTTTCCGAGTAAACATTCAAATTCATCATTGGAATTGTCAACATCGGTCAAATTTGTCCCTGTGTTATGGAAATTGTCATATTAATCTCTAACATTGCCAAAAGTCAATTAAGTTAATCCCTGAGAGGGATTAGTTTGACTGATGTCGAAGGACTAATTTGACTGACTTTTGGCAATTTTAGGGATTAATATGACTATTTTTATAACCTAGAAACAAACTTGACCATTGTTGACAACTCCAGGGATAGTTGAAGGTTTACTTGTTTCTTTTCTTAACCTTCATAGAATCATAACTATATCTTAACCCCATCTTGTTAAGTAGGCTTCAAATCAGCTAACTGCAATATGACAGCACTCAAGTTTTGTGACTAAAGGTCATTCAATTACTTTCAATGGCCACAATAATGTAAAGTCTCTTTTATTTTCTCTCTTCTTAGTTATGGCAGAAAACTTTACTTTTACTTTCTAGGAAGAAAAAAATGGAAAAATAATTGTCTCCTTGTCTTGCTAGTTGCTAGACACCAAACTATTTAAGGATTTTGAATGTGGGGTGAGCATTTTTCCTTCCAATTGTCAAGGTCCATCAGAGATTTGAATGGTTGAATGGAAAGGAGGGAGTGTGAACACTGGAGTATAGTTAATTTGGCCCTTTAGCTTTATCTTTTCCTTAGGGACCACATTTAATTCTTTCCATATTCTGTCTTTTGGTGATGGATAGAGGGGTCCCTCATGTTGGCCATTCAACTTGTTACATCCTTTTCTCATAAATTCTAATACTGTTATGGAAGCACTTTCTATGCATAGTCCTTTGACCATGTTTCTGTTCTTAAATGTCTAACAAAATAGAATACATATTTTGTCTAATTGAGCTAACTAGAAAATGTTGTATGTAATAAAGTTTTCAGACCACTTAGAAATGCTTCTTCATTCAAACATTTTGCAGGAGCTGGGGAATCCTTTCCTTAATCATAGCATATATTTGGCAACTGTACACTTTATGGATTTTGGTTCAGCTACACGAAGCAGTTCCTGGGAAAAGGTACAACAGATATGTGGAGCTTGCACAAGCAGCATTTGGTAAGTTTATTTTCCGTCAATTTACATTTTCATTAGGTAGTTGATGCCACACTGTTATGTAATTCTACATTGCTACTTAATTAACAATGTAGAAATCCTTTTGAGACATATATCAGATATGATTGATCCATAAATGGATTTAACAGTTCAGTTTCTGGATTTAAGCCACTATCAAAAAACATGTTGGTTACTCAAAGTAAGTGTGTGTTCGGTTTTGCTTTTGCAAAGTTGATTCTTGATAAAATTGGTTTTTGTCTGAATTGATTTTGAGGTAAAGCGAGATATTTGGTAGCAGCAATGTTTTATTTATGTTTCTCTAGTAAATGCACTCAACCAGCCGAAGGAAGTGACAATATATCACTTCCATCATAATCGATTTTGGAGGGACGAATAGATTTTGAGAATTGGTTGAACAGCAAACCAAACAAAATGGCAAAATGGAAAAATCAATGGCGGGGTCTCAGAATTGATTTTGACATGTTGAAGCTTGCAACCAAACATGCTATAAGTCAATTAAAAATGATTCATGCATGTTTGAAAAACCGGTGAACTACACCCCAAAATCGATTCTGGCCAATTTAGTAGTAAGAACTTTTCACTTTTAAGGCTCTAAAATCTATTCTGACCCTCCAAAACTGAAAACGAAACTCACTACAAGACATATATGCAGCCTTATCTATTGATTTGAGAAGTATGTGGGTTCGTATCACTTTTTCTGTAATGTTTGATAGTTTCTACCTTAAATTTTTGCAGGCGAAAGATTAGGGGTATGGCTTGCTCTCTTCCCAACTGTGTACTTATCAGCAGGAACAGCAACAGCTTTGATCCTTATTGGAGGAGAGACCATGAAACTCTTCTTCCAAATAGTTTGTGGCCCCACCTGCACCTCAAATCCTCTAACCACAGTGGAGTGGTATCTGGTCTTCACTTCTTTGTCCATAGTCCTGTCTCAGCTTCCAAACCTCAACTCCATTGCGGGGCTCTCACTCATTGGTGCTGTCACAGCAATCACTTACTCCACCATGGTTTGGGTGCTTTCTGTGAGCCAACCAAGGCCACCTTCAATCTCCTATGAACCTCTCTCATTGCCATCGTCTTCTGCTTCTCTATTCCTTGTCATGAATGCTCTGGGAATTGTTGCATTTTCCTTCAGAGGCCACAATTTGGCACTGGAAATTCAGGTACTAAAAATAATGTGTAGTCATTAAACTGTTCTAGTTAGCCTTAAAATTTTGTTTCTATTTTTTGTTGATGAAGTTATGATGACATTTTTCGTCTCTCAGTCTACGATGCCGTCTACTTTTAAGCACCCGGCTCGCGTGCCGATGTGGAAAGGAGCCAAGGTTGCTTATTTCTTCATTGCATTGTGCCTCTTCCCTATTGCTATTGGAGGCTTTTGGGCCTATGGCAACCTTGTAAGTGAACTGAAA
This sequence comes from Nissolia schottii, assembly GCA_003254905.1. Classification (NCBI taxonomy): domain Eukaryota; kingdom Viridiplantae; phylum Streptophyta; class Magnoliopsida; order Fabales; family Fabaceae; genus Nissolia; species Nissolia schottii. The sequence continues at coordinate 387,773 of QANU01053167.1, forward strand.
AAACTAGATTCTTAATGACATCAAAGTATAACTAGTGGATTCTTTATGCATACTTGTTTTTGCTTCAACCTAGTTTATAATGTGCATTCCTATTCACATTCATATAGTTAGTATTTCAAATCTAAACAAATGTTTGTCAGCATATTTTGACATTTCTTGCAAATCCTAGATATATTTTGAGGTTCCTTCGCTCTAGTTATGTGTGAAGTTACATACATTATAACAAGTCATCACCAATGACTAAGCCATATCCCATTTGGTGGGGTCGGCTACATGGATCAGATAGTGTTATAATGTGTTGTCATAAATCATATTAATACGCAAACCATTAACAAGTTATAATTCATTAATGTGAAGAAATTTCTTGATTGTATCAACCAAATGTCATGTAGTAAAATGAGTTTCTTCATTCTGCTTTTCTAATCTACTTTGCATTTTATCATGCTGCATCCTTAACTTTTATGTTTGTTTTTTCTCATTACAGATGCCTAATGGAGGGATTCTCACCGCCTTATACGCGTTTCACAGCCATGACATCTCGAGGGGACTTCTTGCCTTGACTTTCCTCCTTGTTGTCTTCAACTGTTTGAGCAGTTTCCAGATATACTCAATGCCTGCTTTCGACAGCTTCGAAGCCGGTTACACAAGCAGAACTAACCGGCCCTGCTCGATCTGGGTCAGGTCAGGTTTCCGAGTCTTCTATGGATTCGTATCCTTCTTCATAGGGGTGGCGCTACCCTTCCTCTCGAGCCTTGCCGGCTTGTTGGGAGGACTAACTCTTCCGGTCACTTTCGCATATCCTTGCTTCATGTGGGTTCTCATAAAGCAGCCAGCAAAGTACAGCTTCAATTGGTATTTCAATTGGATTCTTGGTTGGTTAGGGGTTGCTTTCAGCTTGGCCTTTTCCATTGGAGGCATTTGGAGCATGGTGAATGATGGACTCAAATTGAAGTTCTTCAAGCCCAATTAAAACTTTGAAAAGTTCATGCAAGTGCAAGAGCACGTGCATGTTTAGTTTTCAAATAAGAACACTTAGAATTGATTCTGACAACCATTGGAAGTGAAAATTTCTCACTTCTATAGCTCCAGAATCATTTTTCAGTGTTTTCACTTGAAAATCAAACATGCTATTAAGTCATGAAGTCACAAACCAGTTTCCATGTTGTCTTACTCTGCAGGCATTTGGTGCATGCCTTGTGCCACAAGGTAATCTATCTATTGTGGAAGATTTTGGTTTTATTCTGAGAAGAATTTGTGTTCAGTGGAAGGAAAGGAATTAATAAAGAGATGGATCTTTGTGTGCCTAAGCTGAAGTTCCAAGCCATTTTCATTATTTGATGCACTTCAATTCAGTTCTCATTTTTTTCTGTGCTTATAGGCTTTTTTTATATTTGGAATATGATATGCTTGTGTTCATATTTGTAGAGAACTATATAGGCCTCGCAAAAAAGAAAAAAGGCACTGGTCAAGTCTTTCAAGCTTGTTGAACTGTGATTTTACGCTTTGTACCTGTGGCTATTAATTTGGTTAAAGAAAAGCAGTTTTGGTTAAACATTATTTAGTGCGTGTTTGATATGAAGTGTCTTTGCACTAGAAAATTTAATGAAGTATGTTGTTTAATAATATTTAAAAATAAGTTAAGTGCCTCATAGAAATTCATGAATTTCGTACAAGATCAACATTTTTCTTTAAAAGATTAAGCAAGCAAACAAAGCAAGATTAAAAAAAATGGGTCAAAAATTGAAAAGTGGATGGTCAATCAGTCAATAGACATTAGGAAAAAGCAGAAAAGGGAGTCAATAATAGATACAGTGAAATGTGAACTCTAAATATTTTATAATCTTTGAAATTGAAAGACTTAAATTTCAAGAAATAAATACATATAGTCAAGCATCAAAATGTCCATATTACTATCAACCCTTAAAAAAATGTTCGCACTATATACTTTACCATTGATTTGATCTGAACCAGATTTTCTTTTTTTTATACGTTGAAGCCCCTAAGGAGACAAGTAAAAAAGGAGAAAAAGGACCCAAAAAAAAAAAACCTCCTAACTCAAATTTCATTAACCCCTTATTATTGTTACTTATTCTATAACTCATTAGCATCAATGACCAGTTTTAGTAGTAACATATTAAGGTTAATGTAAACTTAAGTTTAGTTTATGATAATGTTATTTTCTTTTTCATTTTTATTATATTTAGAATATAAAAAAATGTATATATTCTATTGTTCTAGTCAAGCAGACATGGACTTTGTGAAGATTCCTAATCCTAACCTTGCGCTTTAAGATAAACCTTTTTAATGATGCCATAATTGATGCACTAAAATCACGTGGGACAAATTTGGAGAATCCCAGCCGTGCTGACATTGTCTTTTGTCCATTAGCTCAAGGCACCCTGCCCTACCTACCGCTATCAGATTACATCCAAACAAGTGTGGGCCCTACTTACTTGTGGCCCCACCCCCAGGTGCATCCCCCTTAGCATTCTTCACCTCAACTAGCCTGCCGATGACTTTCAAAAGCAATTAAGGAATTTAAAAGAGAATGACCTAAAAAATATTTAAAACATAAACTTTTTTATTAACAAAATAATAATGTGAAGTCTTTCAATATGTTTAAAGCATCAATCAACGTAAGTTTGGTCGAGTAGGAAGTAAGTTCCCCACTTCTTAAAGTGGATTGAATTTGAAACTCCAGAAAGAAAAAATTGATCAAAAAGGATAATCACAATACCTTAGATTGAATTAATCAATTTCACTAATAATAAAATAACTTATTAATAAAAAAAATAATGTTTAAAACATTACAAATTTTAAAATATTCCTATTTTAATTCTTTGATTTGTATTCTTAAAAAGGTTGTTGACAAAATATATATATATATATATATATGTGTGTATGTATAAAAAAATCTACATTAATTAAATAGTTAGGTTTTTGTCACTACCATTAGGAAGAAAAAAATCATCAAAGCTAAATAAACATTTTGCATTAGACCTACTAAAAGGATTATTTAAAACTTATAAAAAATATAAAAATATTTACTAAAATATAAAATTAATTCTCTAATATAATTTTTTCAAATTCAAATTTCAAGAATTTCATAACAACTAAAATAAATATTATTTATTTTTTTAATTATTTTTTATAAATTTTAATACATTTTATTTAAAATTACTTTCATATATTTAAAATAGATCTTAGTTAATTTTATATGTTTAAATTTATTATAAATAAATATATAAACACATGAAAATAAATCTGTGTAATACACGGGTACTATACTGGTGTGACAAAAAGAAAGAGAAAATTGTATTTACATCTTTATTATTAATTAATTTTTATTAAAAAATGTAAAAATTTAAAATATAAAAATAAATTTGTGGATTTTTATAGCACTGGAAAAAAGTTTTAAGGGTTTAGAATTTATGTTGATATGAATAAATTAAATTATGACACATAATTCACTTGAACATTTAAAGAATTAATCAAACACTCATCTTTTAATTAGTTTGCAAATACTAACAGTAATAATCTATACTACTAATAAAGGGGTAGGAGAATTTCAACCAGCTCTTAATCACATCTATTTGGACCATTATATATGAGGATTTTTTTTTTAATGGTTACACGTAAAAGCAGTTTAAATAAAAAAAGTTACTCTTTCACAGTTATAATTTGCAAAACAATTACAATTTACATGTTTAACATTAGTAGGCATGGAAGGCCTACCCTCTACTAATTTTACTACTATTTAAAGGCGCTGACACATTTTAACTTCTGCGTGTCACATTTCAAGTTTTTTAAATATACCCTTTAAATAACACATGTTTTCTTCTCTCTTTCTCTCTCTCAATTCATGGTTCTCTCTCAACATATTGTGATTTCACAATAACTACACAACTACCATACGAATCCCCTTTTTTTTCCTATTTCTATTATATCCCTATGAAGTATTTTTTTGTGCACTCAAAGTATTCACTGTGAATAGAAGTGACAATTTCCTACAAAGTATAAATAAAGAAGTTATTTTTTTACTGTTACAATTTATAAAACAACTACAATCAGCATATTCAAACATTAGACACGAAGTGCCGGTCCAAATAATCTGTGTACAAATACTATTTGTTGTATAGATGAAACCATGTCAGAATTTGTTTCGTGCCATATAGAGTTAAATTAGACTGAAAATTGTGAAAAAATTGGGGCAAGGATAGGTTCTGTTATGTTTGAATCATAAAGCAAAGAAAACAGGGGACTCTGCATATGCAAACACCAGCCAAATCAGTGTTGCAACTGCTCATTTTCTCGCGATTCGTTTCATGTACTCTTTGGAGTATTTCGTTGATTTTCGACGGAACCGTTAACAATTTCAAATAAATATCTAGCTCCGGTTCCTTTTTAAGAGAAACACAAATGAAAAATAGAAGAAGAAATCGCCCCTATCTTGAAGTAGAAGACTATCACGGATAATTTAATTTCTTAACTAAAATTAGTAAAGTGTATACTGTGTTTGAAGTGCTGCCCAATTAATAGAAAAGGAATCCGTTTCCATTTGTGGACAGCGTTCGTAGTTAAATAAAATCCAGATCATTGAATTTCGAATTGGATGAGTACATATATCAAATATCCAAGCCAAACGATCCATCCAAGTTAAAAAAAGAAAAGTACCAATTGAATTCACTAGTAAATTGTACAATAAAACAGAATTGGTACATATTTGGATCAAAAGAGAAAGGAAGTGGAAAATTTTGTACAAAGTGAAGATGCCAAAATTTGTGTTGGGGGATACTATACTATATACTCTCTGCAATCCATTTTACCCGTAACATTTGTTTTTTTAATGCATTCATAAATTAATGCATATCTACACAACTATATTAAGATACACTAACTTTTAAATGTATCTAAAAAGCAAAATTAACCAATAAAATGAATGGGAGAGAGTATTGGGTTTGGTCTCAACGAGTGTGAGGGAGTAGAGTAGGTGAAGCACATGATCTGGTTCGGGTGAAGATGAGAGCAAATGAATTGACCAAACCCAACACAATAGCAAGCTTGACCTGCCCTCGCTTCGGAATCAGACGGCCGGAGTGCCTTTGATGAGGGAAGCTTCTTCCACCGTTGATCATCATGCCACTCCCCATCTCTCTCTATGTCTCTGTTCTCTTCTCTGCTTTTGGTGAATGAAATGAAGAAGAAGAAGAAGAAGAAGCTGTGTGGTGAGACTGTTTTGTTTCTTTGATCTCAGTAGAGCCTCTGCGTCTTGGTTACTTATATAGGGCTCTTGTTACTAAAATGCCCCCGGGTTTTGCGGATTATTATTAAAAGGGTTTGGCACTTGTGCTTTTCCTTTGGACGCCTTGATTTTGTCTTTATGTGGTCAATTTTGTACCCCATAAATTCTTGAGTGTGAACGCAAATTTTAATAATTTGAATTTAAACATAGTGAAAATAAAAAATAAGTTTTATAAACTTTGTTCGAAGTGTTGCGTTAAGTTTAATTTTAATGCACTTACATCTAATCAAATCATTTCACTTAGATAATCATTTAAATAATAAGTGTAATGGTTAATTTTATTTATGGTTGTGTTAATACAGAATGACAATGTGAAACATTGCATTTCAATTAATTCTTTATATATTTATGAGTCTCATTTTGTGAGTGTGACAAAACACGTGTTAGATTTATGTTTAGAAAAGTTTTCCTTAGTATTGCCACAGTGCTACGCGTGAAATCAACAAGATATGAGGACTCTAGTGCTAGGCCACAAGGCAACCTAAAAAAGACAGACAAAGGTGTGCGTGGAGACCTCCTGGTTTAGTGTCGTGTGTGAATGGATCTATGTGTGGACGCAAATTTTATATATTTAAATAAATAAATAAGAAAAGCAAATGGTTAGAAGACCTTTTTCTATGGAGGCCGGAATGCCTCACGTTATATTGGAGTATAAGACGCACTGAAAATGAGTTTCACGGATCTAATATTTGACGAGACTTAAAATAAAAATTGTTACCCTTATTTTTATTACGTGTGAGTTAAATATAATGTGTTAATCTTATGATTTTATAAATTTTAGTTTTTCATAAGACCTAGTCTTAAAGCATCTCGAATTTCTTCAAGGAAAAGGTTTTTCTTTTTTTTTATTAAGATATGTAATTGCAAACCATTATTTACATGAGAGAAATAATATGAAATAGTGAAATCTATTATAATGAAGTCCACAATAGATCTTAAACTTTAGTAATTTGAGAATGTGATTATGTTAAATAATTGTCACCATAATATTATTCTCTAAGTAATAATACTATTTACATTTATCCCAGACATATTTATTTATTGAGTTTATAAAATAAATGCAAATATAATATTGGATAAAATGGGATCAAACCAACTAATTTAAAAAAATAGAAGATTAAATTAAATATTTTTAATTAAAATACTTAAATGGGTACAATTATGAAATGAATACCCCCCACAGGGCTAAACTATATCCTATAATATTAACCCTACAAAAGGCAACCTAGGCACTATCCTATTTATACGCTTTTGAAGCTTCGAGACTCGTTAATGTTACGTTACTATCCCTGTTCATGATCTCACTGCTCCCAAACGACAACACAAGGCTGCAGAACAGTGATTCTACTCAATCAATTGGGATTGACTTAAATGCTCTAGTACATACAGTGCTGAAGTCACTAATCCATCGTAGAGGGACGAAAATCATGAAATTCACTAAAGTTATGGATATCATCAAAATTGTTTGAGTAGTTGCAGGAAAGTCTTCATCTTGGATTCTTGGCCAATTGAATTGAATTACGTACTCAGCAGCACCCCCACAAATTGTCAAGGGGAAAAAAAAAATTGACTCTGGCTGAAGTTTGGATTTGGAGGGGGCCATACATCACGCAACAACTATATTCATAAATGGTTTTTCAAAATTATTTTATTAATTTAATGATGATATTTTTTATTTTATACTTTATCAGATGTTCACTTAATTTTTTTTTTTTTACAGGAGACATTTGCTAATGACAAACGTCAAAGAAATAATTACTACAAGCAAAAACATAAAACGGATTGCACATGTATAAGTCCACAAAATTTCTTACAAAATTGGTTGTGCTACTAGCATAGCATCATAAGTATTATTTTTACATATCATAAAGAGAGAAAGAGGGACACAATGTTTGAAGGTAACGAGTGAGACCAAAACTTTATGTCTTTCTCTCCAATTTTTATATACAGGAAGAAAACATTAATTAATTATTGTACAAGCATATGCATATTTTTGGTCTAACGGGAGAGAAGGTGGAAGCAAAAGAGTGGGCTGTGGGCCAAAGCCATAGCCCATAAGTATTCCAATCTTCACCTGACCCCCTCTTTGGGATTGGACGGCCGAAATTAGTCCTACGATCAAAGTCATTAAAATTGAGATAATCGAAATAATAAAATAAAAATATAAAATATAAAATTATAGCACAATTTATATTGTAAGACTATTTGATCTAACCGATAATAATGAGATCAATCGACATCTTCAAAATCATAAAATCATAAAATTTTAATATTTAAATAAAGATTTTAACAAATTTGTGTTTGATGAGGATGAGGTAAATTATTACTGACGTTGATGATGTTACCTATCGAATTTAAGTAAATTCATAGAATCTCGATAAACAAAAGAGTTTACTGATTTTGTTACTCCCTTCATTCTCAAATAATTGTCCACTCTCAATTTTACACATTTATTAAGAAAATGATTAAAAACTCTTAAAATTAGTAAAATTTAATAATATTTTATAAAATTACCCCTATTAATTTCTCTATTATTTTATCTATTTTTCATTATTCTCATTAAATAGGATTATGCTAAGAAAAGAAACAATTAATGTAATATAAATGTAAGAAAGTGGATAATTATTTTCTAAAAAAAATACTAAATGGGAAGGTGAATAATTATTTGAGAATAAAGAGTAAAATTTTATTTAAAAAAAAGCTTTAACTCGTGACAATTTAAGAGTAAAATCAAGAGTTTAACAATTCAGCATGTCATCTCTAATTTTCTTTAATTAATTTGCTTTTCCTTGTAGATATAACGCTAATTCTGTCTCTGATTGCAGCCAAAAGTGGCTGGTGATGCTCTTCTGTCCCAGGACGGTGGCTAACTAGTTATGTGTGAATATGACTTTATGTTGAGTTTATGCTTTAACTTGGTACTGCCACATTTGATCCTTATAAAATGCATTTGATAGTGCTTTTAGAATAAAGCTTCACTGAGGAGGTTCTACCGCTACTTTTGGACACGAGTGAGCGTAGACTAGAAGTCACGTGACGCTTTTGACCTTACCCTACAATTATCAAACTAGCCAATGCTAATTGTGACACTTGTTGCAATTACCAATTATGTGGTACCATGTATAATCCCCAGCACGTGTGAAACTGATGAGCCAGTTTCACATCTTATGCACTTTCTTAATGTGGATTTGTGTTGTCGTTTATTGGTGTGGTAATGAAATTATTGAAATTTAAAATGTGTATTCGGTATATACATATGACATTTTGAATGTTTGGATATAGCCGTATAGTAAATAAGCATGAGATGATAAGTATTAAATATGATATATTGTCTCCTGTATTTTATCTATTACTTTTATTTTTTAATACATTAATTATCTAATATACTAAAAAATTAAAAGTGATAGATGAAGTAGATGAGGAAGAGTAATTTCTTTTAAGCGCTATTACATGTACATCCTTTTTTTTGCCACCATATGGTATATATAGCGATTCTAAATGCATAAACTTTTTTTACAAATATACACAAACATTTTTCATATGTGAAATCAAATTAGATGGGATTCGCGGTGCATTAAATAGTAAAAAATATCTATTGCATTTTATTTCTTGTTCTTCACCCACGCTCTAAGTGCGCTGACTCACTTTTTACTATGCACAAACTTTTGAACTAATGTTTACAAACTTTTCAATAACTATAAACCAAAAAAAAATGAAGAAAATGTAAATGAAAATGAAGATGAAGAAAAAGAAGAAAACTTTGGTGCTCACATACACAAACTTTTAAACAAGAATACACAAACTTTTGGGTAATCAGACATGCACAAACTTTCCTACACATATGCACAAACTTTTAAGAAATTAAAATTAACGAATATGATGAAAATGAAGATGAAAACTTTTGGATTCATAAAAAAGATAAGATGAAAACGAACAAAAAAAAATGGAGAAAGATTGGGGAGGAGAAAAAAATAAAGAATAAGAAGTAGAAAGAGAAACATGGGTTAGGAAGAGGAGAGTCTACAGCATGTGATAAATTTTAAACTGTGTATCACATTTCTCAATGTTTTTATATGTTTTAGAATGCCAGAACTTGGATACTTATTCAGTTGTGTTTACTTACATATTTTTAAAAAAAGTTATCCTGTATCACTTAATTTTTTTCTCTCTACTTTAACATCGCTCTCACTCATTCATATCCTCTGTTTAATAACGATAGAATTAGAAGGAAAAAAATAATTAATTTTTTAACTTTAAAAAGTAAATAATTATGAACAAATTATTTTTTGAAAAACTCACAAATGTTTTAAAACAAAGGGAGTAGTGAGTACAATATAAACTCAAAAACTTGTGTACCAAAAAGAAAAACCTCAAAAACTTCAACTTATCAAGAGAAAAAGGCGTAAAAGGTAGTAAATTCACTGAGATTGATAACGTAAACAAGGTGATGTAATTAACAATGACGCCATGAGCATTGTGTGGTTTTAGCATATACTACAAGTAGCAAGCTAGAGATATCTCATCTCAGATAAGAAAGTGGAGTTAAGCTTATAAGTTATGATAAAATCCAATTGTGGCTTTATTATAACTTTAATAAAGAATCCTATGTTTATAATGTTTTGTGACTCGCTGCATATTGTTCACATGGGGGTATCTCAAATTATGGTTGAAGGAATTAATTAACGTCCACAAAGCACAAATCTTTATTTCTTATCCAAGTTTTTCCTAATGGCTAATGCTTTCATCTTTCCCTTTACAAAGTCTTTGATCTGACAACCACCACATGGCAAACATTATGTGGATTCTACTATGTGTCCATATATAAATCACTTTCTTTGTATAAAGTGGAGAAATTGCACTAATTAATAATTCAATACATGGTCTAGGATGTCAGTACATTGCATATAGACAAGTTGCATATATTGGGTCAGAATCACTCTGATTACAATATTATTTTATAGTAGTATAATAATATTTTAACTGAATTAGTACTATGTATTAGTTGGAAAGTATCACTTGTTGATGTTGGGCAAGAAAACCAAATAATTTGCAGAAAAAATAGATTATTGTTAATTGGAAGCTCTGATCCGCGGAATCTATTTTTTAAGGCGTTAATTGCTTGTGTGGTACGACAATAAAGAAAACGATTAAGATTCTAATCAAATATGATGATAAAAGGCAGTAGATTTTCTAAGGTTGAATATACGATCTAGCTAGCTCCAATTTAAGAGGATTATTGAATTTGAAGTATATAAAGTACGCAAGGATCACATCTTTGTACTACTGAGGATTGTGGTATGAATTCTGTTGAATTGGATCACAACAGCTTGTTATGACTTAATTTATCACATTAATTAATACGGATCACTTGCGATTGCAACTAATCGAATTGACTATTTTAGGCTTTTAATTTTTTAATGATTCGGGCCCAACAGCGGCATATAATAGTGGAAACACAATAATGTAGTGTTATAAATAAAATGGTTAATACTTTATTTGACCCTTAAACTTTACATTTTTTATTTTAGCTAATCTCTCAACTTAAAATAGTGACAAGTTAGTCTTTAAACTTTGCAAATCTTAGACTAGTTACCCTAAGTAATTCTTGAACATTCATAGAATTATTTTAAATAGTCCTTGAACAACAATTTTCTCTTGGGACAAGAGGTATGGACTAATGAGTCTAACGTTTGCAAAATCAAAAAATTAACTTATTACTTATTTAAGTTGAAAGACCAACTAAGATACAAGTGTAAAGTCCATAAACCAAATAGAGCATTAACCCAAACATACCAAAAGGAAAAAAAAAACCTTAATATTGTGAACTTTAGTCCTTGTTGTAGGGTTAACATAACGTGTCTATTTCAAGAGAATGATATATTCCTGCCATATACTTATAGCAACTTTTTACATTAAAGAGCAAAATAAGTTATGGTTGAACTCATAATTTAATGGTTGCTTTTTTATCCTGTCAGTTTGGAGTTCAATGTTTGACTTTCACTCACTCCTCTCCAATAGCTCAATCTCTTAACTAAGCAGAATGAGCTAATATTATATATATATATCTATATATATATATAGTTCCAATTTTATTTCTCAAAAATGGGAATAAGCAAGGGTCATCATTATTGTGACTCTCAAGCCACCGAGATATAATTGAGCTAATATTATACTAATTATTTATATTACGAATTGTTGCGGCAAATTACCATTATATATATATATATATATATTTTAATGATAGTACATAATATTCAATAAGATAAATTGGACCTTTTCTCTTATATAGAGTAAAACAAGTCATTATAATTTAGTTGTGAGGGTTTAAATAATATACATGGGATTCTTGATTCGAACCTCACCATCAATGTAATTTTTGAAATATTACAAAAAAATTCAAGTAAAGCAAAAGCGAAACGTATTTATTGAAAAGTCCAATAAACTTGGAATTTGTAAGGAAAACAAGCAACTGGTTTGCCCATCTAATTGGGTAGGCCAAAGCAAAACTCAAATAAGAAGCCCATCCATTTTCTGGATCACATGAGAGTTATGGATTGTTAGGTCCAAGAAGCAATTGAGACAAGGGATGACAAAAGTGAGCAGTGCAGGTTGGCCCACATCTAGCTCAGCATAAAAATGGGAGGCCAATTTATTATATGAACTGAAATTTTATGTTTGTCTCGCATCTTATTCAGTTCGCTAGCTGACAGACCAGTCCGCTAGCTGAAGTATATATTTTTTTAAATAATGTAAATAAAAAATACACACACTACACCCAAAAATAAATAAAACAAATATACGCATAGCATAAAAAAAAAACTCCATATTTATAGTTTCACAATGTAATAAACCAAGTTTGGACTCAATTCATTTTTTATTTGGTCTGAGCCCATTTAAAAAAAACATTAATCTTTAAGTCGCAAGTTTATCCGTCTTACCTTGCTTCAACCCGCTTTAGTGTGCAAGTTATACACATAAGTTCGTGTGGACTAAACAATGCAAATAAGATTAAATTTTGTGTTCACGTTGCAAAAAATAGCGGATCGCTCAACCCGCCTTTACGGGGCTAGGACCGTTTTGTCATCCTAATTGATACCAACAAACTATCATTAGTACGTCATGTATGAAAATGAGACAAACTTTTAAATTAAAAAATTTCTTAGATGATGTATCCGGACTATTTCTTATGTTAATAAATAATTTTTCTAAGGATAAATTCACTGTAAAACTGTGAAACCGAGTGATAGATTATAGAATATAAATTGCAAGGGATTGGATGGGATGGGATGAGATCATACTTCCATATGCTTAATGTCATGGAAGAAGAGCTTATCGGAGAAGTAAGAAGTGCTTTACACACATCATTATCGTTTAAGCGGCCAGTACTCCATGGCCATAATCTTTGAGTTAATTGAACTAATTTTATAATTTTTCAGCATTTGCAGCACCTAATGTGCTTAGCTTTCCGCTAATATAGCTGCCAATGTTTTCTTCGTTTCATACTAAAAAATGCACAAGCGATGGAATGTATTAATCAAATTAGTGTTGATTAGCAAATCGTCCAAGAGAAATTAATCGATTCTCAAATCATAAACGTCATTCTCATATATCTGAATTCCAACTGGGCGGTGCCATCAATTATGCACAATAGTAATATAAAAAATATACAATATCATCACTTTTGCCATGTCACTCCGATAATCAAAGACATTAATCTTGAACTTAAATTCTCAGCCTTCATAAAGTTTGCTCTCTGGCTCCTTGCTTCAAATGATGGTTGTTGTCATTAGCCATAATTGTTGACAAAATTGGCTAAATTGATTAGTTACATTTCCAAATGCAGCTAAGGGAGAGTAACCAATAAGATCAAGTAATAGTGAAGTGCAAGGAAAAAAAATTAGTCATGTAACTTTTAAGCAACCTTTTGTCTTGACCATTCATCTACTATATAATGGTCAAAATTTACTTTCCAATTGATATTATTCCCTAAAAATTGATATAGTAATGTTTTGTATAACGTGTGGGGTGTGGTTGCACACTCAAGTATATATTCATGCTTTTTTGTTTATAATTAGACAAGTCATCTAACACAATGTCAATTCACAATTCATTTATTATTGAATGAAATAATAGTATTAATGTTCCATTTCACCCAATTCAATAATGAATAAGGTATGAGTTGATATAATGTCTCACACAAAATGTGTAAAACTAAGATTTCTTTTAACTTAAATTTAAAAGTGATTGTCCATCAAAAAAAAAAAAAAAAAACCAACACTTGATTGGACTATTTATTTCACAATTTGCCTCTATCTTCTATAAAATAAAAAAGTGAAAAGGAAAGGAAAGAAATGTAATTTGAATGCTTTCTTGAATATATATAATTTCAGACGGCCTATGATAGTACTTTTGATTTTGACAGGAAAAAAATTATGCTAGATTACTGCATACTGATAAATTTTTCCTTCCCGAGTACAACGAATAATTTAAATACAGTTGAAAATAATTGGATTGGACTATGATGTCACCATAATCCGCCACTAATGTATATAATCTATGTTATTTTAGAGGACTACATCAACGCTAAGTTGAATGATAAAGTGTAATTGGCACAATAATTTATCTTGTAATTTTGTTTTCTTTATCTTGTTTCTTTAATAGGGCTGCTCTCGTTATCTTTGTTGGAATTTTTTTTGACTTGAGGTCAAATTTATCTTTATATCCCGGAAAAAAAGATATACGCATAGGGTATCTTTTTATAATGAAATGAACCGACAATATTTTCAACAAAAATGTTTTGTGTACATCCTAAATCCATACACTCGTACATATACCACCAAATTATACGTAATTAATGACAATTGTACGGACTACAGTAGACTTTCCTTATTTAGAATATCAAGCACTTCCACACTATTTTCTCAACGATATCATAAACGAACGCACTGCATAAATTAAAAAAAGTCTGTTGTCAAGATAGTTACAGACACTTAAAAGGAATAGATGGATAAAGTTTAGTTGTGTATTACCTTTCTGCTTTTGTTATCATCGCAGGTGCGGTCTATTAATGCCAAAGACTGCACCGATGTTGGCTTGTGTGAAGGTTTTTTGCTGATGTCTTTAGCAATAACCTTCCCTTTGTCTGATCGTGGAGGAGCCATGTTTACAGCAATGAACAATCATCACGAATTACAATGATGCACAAACATTAAATAAACACATGCACAAACTTTGCAGTAACCATTTAATTCAACAAATAAGAGTGCAAAAACATTATAGGATAAAATGTACAAACTTTAATCTCGAAATGCACAAACATTATATAAACAGATGCACAATCAAGAAATTCAAGAATGAACTCATTTTGAGTACTCACCAGTGTCTGTGTTTGTTGTGTGTTTAGTGAAGCTTGTGCAGAGTGCATGATGGAGATTGGCGAGAGATGAGAGTGACGAGAGTGAAGAGAGAAAAGAGAAGGATGAGTTTGCAGAAGTGATGAAATGAGAAAATGAACGGTTTGCAATCCTAATTTTCTGGCAAGAAAGTGGGAAGCACGAATATTTTGAGTTTTGCGTTTAGTGACACGTGCGTGAGTGACAATGAGAATGTGTTGACGCTGAGTGGTTATTTTATGGGGCCCACTGTATATGAATACGAGTGTATGTATGATGTATTATATTGTGGTGTACGTGTAGCGGGATTGTCTTTTTAAAATTTATGTTCCATATTAACCGAAACAAATCCACTTTAATTTAATAAAAAAAAAAATTAAGAGGAGCCCTAGTGGACCTGCAATTGGTTTCATATACGTTTTGTACTTTTGTTCCATGAAAATCAAGATACTTCTGTACTCTGATAGTTTTATTGCTCCCGTAATCCAATTCTTGTATCTTATGTTTACTTTTTCTACTCACTTTCCCATTTCAACGTCAAAATAAAGCACCATCCCCCACATAATTGAATATTGATAGCCACCAGTAGCCACACATATATAGAGGTAGTGTGTGAGAGAGATTGTTGTGTAGTTTGACATGTCTTTATATTGTTCAAGCTTTGGTACAATAATCCCAACTATCTTGGGGCAGAGGAGGAGATTGAGTTATCATGATGATTATGCTTTCACACTCTCCCATGTAGTTCCACCACTTGGTTCCTCCTTCACCTCACTTCACTACTGCTATAAAGAAGCACCACCCCACATTGGTTTTGTGTCCAAATTTGACCAAGCTTGTTCTTTTCCTGTGATGGAGGAGGAGAATCAAGAGAACTTGGGAGTTCTATGTGAAGCTCATGAAGAAGGGTATTCAAAGGAGCTTGATGTGGCTGTGAGGGCTGTGCAGATGGCATGCTCCCTCTGCCAGAGAGTGCAGGATACTTTGATTTCCAAGACCAGCCATCAGGTCCACTCCAAGGATGACAATTCCCCTGTCACAATTGCAGGTGAATCATTGTTTCCCTCGAACTTGGTAGTTTGGTAAGCTTTTTTGTTCTTTGATAATTGTTGTCTTTGCTTTCAATTGATTGTTGGTGGGGTTAGTCTATGATTGCCTTAAAAAATGTTAATTTTTTCAAGGTAATAATGGGGTTTAGCCCAATTTTGTCACATGGGTTTATTTGGACTTGTGCATTGGGTTTTTATGGTGTATTGCAGCAACTTTTGGGTAGCAAAGGCTTCTTTTCTGTGTAGCAAGCATGTGAGTGCTGGGACCTTAGCAAAAATAGTAGGCTCCAACCAAATATGGAGTAAACCTTTCAAATTTTTCCTTAAGGTTGTCTGCGTCGGTTACGTTCATCCCAAGGTTTAAAAAATGGCTATATTAGTCTTCAAAAGCTAGTCAAGTTAATCCTTGTGAGGGGCTAATTTGACTGATGTCGAAGGTCTAATTTGACCGATTTTTGACATTTTGAAAGACTAATATGACCATTTCCATGACCTAGGGACCAACTTGACCGATGTTGATAATTCTAGGGACGAATATGAAGTTTACTCACCAAATACGTGTTTGAATTTTTAAAAGTTAGGTATATTGACTTACTGGTTCTCTGTGAGGAAACTTCCACAAATTAGTGTACAGAAAAGGGGAATAATGACTTAAAAAGTTTATAACTTTTGCATAAGTTGCATACATATCATTTGAAATTATGACAAGTGGCTTGTTATTAGAAGCAAAATGAGAGCAATAAAAACCCTTGTCAGATAACACAAGGACATGAACATAATCTAGTCAATAATTATTTTCTAAATTGCTTTTTAATTAAGTCAAATGACAAAATCATTGGCATGGAAAGTGACTGTTAGAATTTGGAGGCTTCATGGATTTTCAAAATTACACATTTCTGTTGAAGGTAATTATACAAGCAGCTTTCCAACCTCTCTTTCTTGGGGACACTATGGTAATAATAATGCTACATTTTGTGCATTGGAATAAGTGTAAGGAAAATTTCCTGGTGTTTATTGCTCTCATCAGCTGCCATAGAATTTTTACCTTTCCCTGGGAGGCCTTGTGATATTGATCTAGCTCTATTTCCCATTACAATCACAATTTTTTCCCCATATAGGATGTAGATTCTAGGTAGTATGGCGCATATCATATCATGGTCTATGATATGACACTATGGCGTCGTTTGATCCATGTAGCCGACTCCTGATAGTGGGACAAGGCTTAACTATTGTTGTTGTTTAAATTGTGACTTCAAGGGCATTATCTTGTTCCATCATAACAAGCTACTTTTGACTTAACTGAATTGTTTGCATCCCCAATACTTGGAAATATTATGTTACTCACTACTCTCTGCTCCCTTTACCTCCAAGAAAAGAAGGAAATGGATATCTAAAACTTAGGCTTCTTCCTTGTTTTTTGGACAATACAAGAAATTCTGGTAGAACAAAAGAATGATTGCTAAGGAGATTCTTGGAAGAGCCATATGCTTCACCAGCAAAGTTAGGCCATATGTCCTTGTTGCAGTAAATACCTTGTTTGGTTGGTTTTCATATATATGCTGTCTCTAGGACTTTTGGAAGCAGTATTTCTGCTTCAGAAAGAATAAACATTTGCTAAACAATTCATGATGTTGTTATCAGTATTTCAATTTATTAGTGCCAGCTTTGCCAGTGTTCATTTTACATTTCCAATTTTAGATACTGCTATGCATATTGAATTGAATTAGGTGCACATGTGCAGTCAAAATCAGAAATATATTAGTCTCAATCTTCATGGTAAATTTTGGTTATACAGCATATTCTCTTCTCTCTGAATTTTTCAATGTTTGTATATCACAGGTAACACTGAAATAAAGAGCTATGATCAAACTTATGTTGTGTCCTTCATTATACTTTACAATTTTGGCCATAAGATGGTTGAGGCATACTTGTTTTAAATTGGTGAATCAAGCTTTTTGGGAATGGTTGATCAGTCTATTCTAACTATAAAGTTTAAACTGTAATCTTCGTTATGCTGTTCAAACAGATTGGAGTGTCCAAGCAATTGTCAGCTGGGTATTGTCTGAGTGTTTAGGGAGTGAAAATATCTCAATCGCAGCCGAAGAGGACATTCAAACTCTCTCCAAGGCCAATGCATCCAAGCTGTTACAAGCTGTGGTTGAAACTGTCAACGAATGCCTAGCCGAAGCGCCTCGATTCGGAGTTCAGAAGCCAAAGTCAACTCTTGGTACCTCAGACGTTCTTGAAATCATCAGTCACTGCAACTCAATCGGCGGCCCCACCGGAAGATTCTGGGTGCTTGATCCAGTTGATGGCACATTGGGATTTGTTCGCGGAGATCAGTATGCTGTGGCTCTAGCACTCATAGAGGATGGAGAAGTGAAGCTTGGAGTTCTTGGATGTCCTAACTACCCCATGAGAAAGGAGTGGTTGAGCTATCATCACCGGTATCATAGGATTATATCGAAATTGACTCCTCCAACTTCTGAAACTTGGAACAAAGGTTGTGTGCTGTATGCAAAAAAGGGTAGTGGTAAGGCCTGGATGCAGCCTCTGCTCCATGCCAATAAGAATTTCGTGTGGCCGAACTGTGCGAAGCAAGTTTCTGTCTCTTCCATTGATAATCCAGCTCTGGCTACTTTCTGTGAACCGGTTGAGAAGGCCAATTCAAGCCACTCTTTTACTGCAGGGCTAGCTCACAGTGTTGGCCTCAAGTGCGTTTCTTTTTACCTCTAAATCCCTTTTCTCCTTCTTGCCTTTTTCACTTGTGTTGTTACCAATGTAAAGACATGGTTAGCTTGGGAGTTGTTCTTATATTCTGTTCCTTTTGAATTGTCTTTGTTAAATTAGTATTAGATGCAAGTTAAAATTAAAGAGTTTGTTTGGTTTGCGTTTTTGTCTTTTGATTTTATTTCCCGTTTTCAGTTTGTTTTTTGTTTTTCAAGATTTTATAAAGGAAATTGTGAAAACTTTAAAATCCAGTTTCCTATTTTCATTTTTCCGTTTTCAATATTTCTTTCACAAAATCTTGAAAAACAGAAAACAGTATGAAAACAAGAAACAGAAATGCAAATCAAATCTAAAATTCTTGAATAAAATCCAATCATCTTGTTATTTCAATACTCTAGAGTTGAAAGGGTTCTTAGGATGTGATGGCAAGCAGAAAATTGTGATCAGTTGTTGTGTGTTCCCTACTAGGACTTTGTTACATTTCCATTTATCTCTGTGAAAAGATGGAAAACTGAAAATCTCTTTTCGAAAAGGTCACTGAAGACATTATATTTTCAGTAGCATATTTCTTGCTTTATAAGATAGGTCTCATGTGTCATATGTATGCAGGAAACAACCACTAAGAGTGTACAGCATGGTGAAATATGCAGCAATAGCGCGCGGGGATGCTGAGGTTTTCATGAAGTTTGCAAGGGCTGGTTACAAGGAGAAAATATGGGATCACGCTGCAGGCGTTATCATCATACAGGAGGCTGGCGGCGTGGCAACTGACGCCGGAGGCCGTCCCCTGGACTTCTCGAGAGGCTTGTACTTAGAAGGCCTTGATCGCGGTATAGTAGCCTGCGCCGGAGCGTCCCTCCATGGGAAGATCATTGATGCGGTGGATGCTAGCTGGGGCTCTTCTAGCCTTTGAGGCTGATCCTATTAACTTAAAAAGATGTATACAGAGGAAATAGTGTGAATAATACTAAATATCTTGTTTTCTGTTTCATACAGTTTCTTAGAAATCTCTCATGCTTCTTCATCTTGAGATATTGTTGATGTATTGGTCTTTTTACTAGCTTGTAACAGCGGAACAACCTACAATTACTATATTTGTTGACATTAAAATAATGCTAAGTTGTCATAATTTCTTTGCATACTGATGCCATTTACTGATACATAACTTTTAGTAGAGAATGATTCATGAACTTGTAATTGCTCAAGGTCATAAAACTAACCATATCTACCAATAAGCTGTATAAATTTAAAGTAACTTAAAAAGGGAGTTTTTTTTTCTTTTTATCAAAATATATTATTAAAATATCATTGTTTTAAAATATTTTACTGGATTACATCTATTTCGGACAGCGTGATAAGCGAGTTAAATATATTGATGACCTGATGTTAAACTTGCAAACTAGTTTAACGGTTTAAATAATGCTAAATTTTACTTCTCTTCAAAACATTTTTCTCTCAATAACCATACTTATTCTCAATAACCATACTTATTTGCCAACTTGATTTCAAGTATTTAGAGCACAATCCTCTTCTCAATCCTCAAGATAATTGTTGTCAAGTTTTTTATTTTATTCAACATTGAATTTGTAATTTTTAGTTTTGATTGAATCATCACTAATTTAATTTTCAACTAATCCGTCAAATTTTCTAGTACAACAAGTCCAAGACTGATTGTAGCCCTTTTTTCTTTCAATTATACGTCTTATCATTCTTTGGAGAATGTGAAGAACTTAAAGAAATTTATTCCAAGTTCATTAGGTTGGTTATTTTTATTGTTCATAGCAATTTTTTGTTTAGCCTATAATCTTATGTTTTAGAATGGGTCATCTGTCTTGCATGTTAGCAACACCTCACGCAATTTCACGACCAACTCAATTAAATTATATTTCATGTAAATATTATTTGATAAATAATAAATTTTAAATCTAATTTTGATGTGAACTACATTTTTTTTGTATTACAAGACACATTGAAGTGTGAACACAGATGCACAGCACACTTGACTTGTGACACGCTGAAATGGGGCAAATAGCAATAGCATTAACCACACAGTGAAACAAATGGGGAAAGAAGAAAGAAAAAGGTTTGCTACAAGAACCCAATAGGTTCTCAGTGGACAGCACACAGCACAGAATAGAATCAGATCTCGATATCTGAGTATCCAAGATGATGTCACGAGGGCGATCTGATCTAGGAGGAGGAGGAGGAGGTGGTGGAGGGTGGCTGAGGTGGTGTTTGGTGTTATTTGCGGTGATATCGGCCTTGGGTGTATCTGGCCCTGCTCTGTACTGGCGATTCAAGAAGGGCATCGCGCTCCGCACTTCCTCCTCTTCCTCTTCCACTTCCAAGCTCTCCTGCCCTCCCTGCATTTGCGACTGCCCTCCTCCTTTGTCCCTCTTCCAGGTTGCACCTGGTAAGAATTTCCCTCCCTCAGTTCTTGCGATCTGTGTTTCTGAGGTCAATTTTTGATAACTGCTTGTTTAATAGATGCTTTGTGGGTTTCGGGATCTCTTTCATGTTAGATCTTAACAAGCATGATGTAAACTGGAACGTTACAATCTTATCTTCGTAAAGTGATTGAACAAGTTTCTTTAATGGACAACATGTTCTGCTGATTTCAATTGGTTTATTAGAAATTACATCGTTGCAATGCCTTTCTACTGTTTGTTTGTTTATTGTACTTTTGGTTGTTACTTGGATGGGGGAATGTAGCTGATTGAATCTCTTTTCGTTGGCCAACTGGATGAAATCATGTCCTAAGGGCTGGATTCTCTTTCTTGATGTCGTCTTAGATGCAAATTTGCCTGTTGCAACTTTTACAGCTCTTGTCTTTAGTTTCAGGATTTTGATCTTGATGATAAAAATTTCTACCCTGAACGAATTAACTATAAACTGCATGGTTCAAGGAAGATGGAAAAGAAAGATTTCATAGCCCTTAAAATCTGACAACGCTGTTCTTATTCTTGTGGTCTATAGTTCTTTCTATTCTTACTGTTTTGTTTTCTCATAGTCAATGTTCAGCTGTGATTATTTGTGTCTGCGGTGTTAAAATTGAAAATGAGTAAATTGTTTTTTATGACTCTCTGCTTATCTTATAGAACAAAGACTGAAAGGTTCTTTTATTGAAGTAACAATTAGTTTCGCCTATTCATAAAGTACTTTTTATGAATGTCGCATTTCTTCCCTTGGGGCCATGGCTCATATTATGTTATGCATTAGTTATATGTCCCAGAGACTAAAGAGATTGATGCAAACTTTACTGTTGGCTGTTATTTGTCTTTGATGTCCATTTTGATACATGTTAACATAACTACTTGTTTACTGATTCACTTTTCTGATTTCTGTCGTCATGCAGGGCTGGCCAATCTCTCTGTCTCAGGTTAGAGTTTCTCCTGATGGCTTTTTCTCAAAAGTATATGTATTTGTTTCTCTGCCCATCATAGATCTAAATGATAATGAGAGAAATTCCTTCGTTGCAATCTTCATCTAGTTCTTTATGGCAAGCATTTTGGTCAGGCTTTTTATTGTTTTGTGAGGGTTAAAGAACTAAGTCAACTAACCCTAAACATGAACAGCTGCAAAGAGCTTACTACTAAGAACATGAATAACTCAGACTACACTTTTATGCCACGTGATTCAACCTTATATTTGGACAGATATCATGCCTTGCTAATATGTTGGGTCAGTTTTGATGATTGGAAATATATATATATATATATATATATATATATATATATATATATATATTTACTCTAGTCCTATAAAGTGTCAAGTAAGGTGAAGGAGGTGAGATACGTGCAAGTGCTTTGTCCATAAGGCAATCTAACTCCACATTATATATGTCAAGATTTCTTATTTTGTAATCAGTGTTATGAATCTCATGATGAATAAAAGATATTGCCAGCTACTGTCAAGATTTTGAAATTGTCCAGCACAAACTTGTTAATTTTGCTTACTGGTCAACTGTGCTGCTGATCAACAGATTGCGGAGGTAGCGACCCTGATCTAAAGGAGGAGATGGAGAAGCAGTTTGTGGACCTTCTCACAGAGGAGCTTAAGTTGCAGGAGGCTGTTTCTGAAGCGCACACGCGGCACATGAACATAACTTTGGCTGAAGCAAAAAGAGTGGCATCTCAGTACCAACGAGAGGCAGATAAATGTATCGCCGCAACTGAAACATGCGAGCAGGCTAGAGAGCAGGCCGAGGCCAAGCTCATCAGGGAGAGGAAGATGACTTCGGTGTGGGAGCGACGAGCACGTCAAATGGGTTGGGATGGAGAATAACTATAAATTTATCTTTATATTCTTTATTGTTAAAATCATGATGTTTTTTATACAAGCAGGCAAGCAAAATGCTTGAGTTAAGCAATTTAGGTTAAAAGTTCTTCTCATACTCTGTAACTGTATTTCCTATATGCTTGTATCAAACAATTTTATCTGAAAGATGATACTAATGCATAATTGGGCTCTATTAGCACGATGAGGTCTACCTCTTGGCCCTTAAATCTAATATGTTCATCAATAAGATTATATTAGAATATTTGACACTTTATTAGGCTCTGCTTCATAGGGTTCTTTCAAGTTCATTTCTTTTTTTTCTTTTTTTTCTCTTTTCTTCTCTTTTATTTTTATTAGAATACCACGGATGCTGACAACTCTTAAAACAAATTTGAAGGTTGACCCTCCAAATATGTGTTTTGATAATTTTTAAAACATATAGGTTAGGTATATTGACTTACTGATTCTGTTTCTGTGAGGAAACTTACACAAATTAGTGCACAGAAAGGGGGAATAATGAGTTAAAAGTTTATAACCTTTGCATAAGTTGCATACATATCATGTGAGATTATGACAAGTGGCTTGTTCCCTTGTTGCTTACTAAAAGCAAAATGAGAGCAATGCAAACCCTTGTCTGATAACACAAGGACATGGACATAATCTAGTCAATACTTATTTTTTCTAAATTGCTTTTCTAATTAAGTCAAATGACAAAATCATTGGCATGGAAAAGTGAGTTAGAATTTGGAGGCTTCATGGATTTTCAAAGTACACGTTTTCTATTGAAGGTAAATGTATAAGCAGCTTCCAAACTCTTTTTCTTGGTGACACTATGGTAAGAATAGTGCTATATTTTGTGCCATGGAATAAGTGTAAGGAAAATTTCCTGGTGTTTATATATTGCTCTCATCAGCTGCTTCACCTACCATAGGATTTTTACCTTTCCCCGGGAGGCCTGATGATATTGATCTAGCTCTATTTCCCATTACAATCACAATTTTTCCCCATATAGGATGTAACTTCTCTAGGTACTATGGCGTACATCATATCATGGTCTATGATATGATACTATGATGCCATCTGGTCCATGTGGCTGGCTCCACACAGTGGGACAAGGCTTATTGTTGTTTAAATTGTGACTTCAAGGGCCTTATCTTGTTCTCTTGTAACAAGCTTCTTTTGACTGAACTGAATTGTTTGCACCCCCAATACTTGGAAATATTATGTTACTCACTACTCTGCTCCCTTGGCCTCCAAGAGAAGAAGGAAAGAGATATGTAAAACTTAGGCTTCTTCCTTCTTTTGGAAAAAAAACAAGAAACTCTGTTAGAACAAAAGAAAAGATTGATGAGGAGATTCTTGGAAAAGCCATATGCTTCACCAGAAAAGATAGGCCATGTGTCCTTGTTGCAATAAATACCTTGTTTGGTTGGTTTTCATATATATGCTGTCTCTAGGACTTTGGAAGCAGAATTTCTGCGTTAGAATGAATAAACATTTTCCAAAACATTCTTGATATTGTTCTCAGTGTTTCAATTAATTAGTGCCAGCTTTACCCGTGTTCATTTCACACCTCCAATTATAGACTATGCTTATTGAATTGAATTGGGTGACAACGAGCAATCAAAATCAGAAACATATTAGTTTGTCACAATCTTCATGGTAGATTTTGATTATACACCATATCCTCTTCTCTCTTTGTGAAATTTCCAATGTCTGTATATCATAGGTTACACCGACTCAACTTAAGAGCTATGATCGAATTCATGTCGTGTCCTTTCTTTATACTTCATTACAACTCTGGCCATATGATAGCTAAGGCATATTTGTCTGAGATTTCTGGGAATGATGGATCAATCTATTCTGGCAGCTAGAGAGATTACATTCACTCTTACCATAAAGTTTAATCTTGATTGTAATGTTCAAACAGATTGGATTATTCAAGCAATTGTAAGCTGGATATTGTCCGGGTGTTTAGGTAGCCAAAATATCTCAGTCGTAGCAGAAGAGGACATTCAAACTCTCTCCAAGGCTAATGCATCCAAGCTGTGGTTGAAACTGTCGATGAATGCCTAGCCGAAGCGCCTCGATTCAGAGTTCAGAAGCCAAATTCAGCTCTTATTACTTCAGAGGTTCTGGAAATCATCAGTCACTGCAACTCAATCAGCGGCCCCACCAGAAGATTCTGGGTTCTTGATATCAGTATGCTGTGGCTCTAGCACTCATAGAGGATGGAGAAGTGAAGCTTGGAGTTCTTGGATGTCCTAGCTACCCTATGAGAAAGGAGTGGTTGAGTTATCATCACCGGTATCATAGGATTATGTCGAAATTGACTCCTCCAACTTCTGAAACTTGGCAAAAAAGGGTAGTGGTAAGGCCTGGATGCAGCCTCTGTTCCATGCCAATAAGAATTTCATGTGGCCGAACCGTGCGAAGCAAGTTTCTGTCTCTTCCATTGATAATCAGCCGCTGGCCACTTTCTATGAACCGGTTGAGAAGGCCAATTCAAGCCACTCTTTTACTGCAAACACTGTTGGTCTCAGGTGCGTTTCTTTTTACCTCTAAATCCCTTTTCTCCTTCTTGCCTTTTTCACTTGTGTTCTTATCAATGTAAACAACACCCGGTTAGCTTGGGAGTTTTTCTTTGGTTCTTTTTTGAATGTCTTTGTTAAATTAGTATTAGATGAGATTCAAGTTAAGATTTAAGGGTTTGTTTGGTTTGTGTTTCTGTTTACCCTTTTTCAAAATTTTGTAAAGCGCACAGTGAAAACCAAAAAAATCCATATTCTAATTTTCATTTTTACTTATCACTATTTCCTTCACAAAATCTTGAAAAACATAAAGCAGTTCCTAAAATTCTTGAATAAGGTCCATTGATCTTGTTAATTCAATACTCTAGAGATGAAAAGGGTTCTTAGGATATGATGGCAAGCATAACTTTTTGATCTGTAGTTGTGCGTTCCTTACTTGGGCTTGTTACATTCCCATTTATCTCTAGACAAGATGGAAAATCACTGAAGACATCACAAATTCACTAGCATGCTTCTAGCTTCATAAGAAAGATCTCATATGTGTCATAAGTATGCAGCAAACAAGCACCAAGAGGGTGCAGCAGGGTGAAATATGCAGCAATAGCACGCGGTGACGCTGAGGTTTTCATGAAGTTTGCAAGGGCTGGCGTTTTCATCATACAGGAGGCCGGCGGCATGGTAACTGATGCCGGAGGCCGTCCCCTGGACTTGTACTTAGAAGGCCTTGATCGCGGTATAGTAGCCTGCGCTGGAGCTTCCCTCCATGGGAGCTGGGGCTCTTCTAGCCTTTGAGGCTGATCCTATTAACTTAAAAAGATGTATACAGAGGAAATAGTGTGAATAATACTAAATATCTTGTTTTCTGTTTCACACAGTTTCTTAGAAATCTCTCATGCTTCTCCACCTTCAGATATTGTTTGATGTATTGATGCCTTTTTACCAGCTTGTAACAGCCTGCAATTACTATATTAATTGGCATTAAAATAATGCTAAGTTGTCATAATTTCTTTGCATACTGATACATAACTTTTATTGGAGAAGGATTCATGGACTTGTAATTGCTCAAGGCCATACAACTAACCATATCTACAGTATGCTGTATAGATTTAAAGAAACTTAAAAGGGCTTGCTTGGTTTCAAAAAATCGTTTTCTATTTCTGTTTGCGGGAACCAAATAAGCCTCAAGTTGCTGACTAAGATCAACAAAACAAATAAATTCTTAAATAAATACCATTTGGCGAAACAAAAGGTGTCTTTAGAATTAGATTTACCTGAATCATTTTGTGTGCGATTCAAAGCTTATCCAATATGACGTTACATGATCACACACAAATTTCTCATCTGCCGCATGCCTTAACTTAACCATTTATGCGTTGACAAATACATCATCCTTTATTTAACACTTTCAAGTCACCAATATCTAGGATTACTTTGGGTAAACATGATCCTTGATTCCTTGTACTCCACCTTTTTTTAATTTTGGCAAACTCTTTCAACTTCTCTTTTTACTCCTCCCAAAAACATTTGCGAAGAAAGAAAGTAAATTTTAGATGATTTATCTGTTTTTTGTGAGGTACATTATTGAGCCACGATGCATGTGATGTGCACATGAACATACAAAAAAATTGGACCTACTTGGAGATCCAATTCATTATGAGTAACTATATTTGGAAGTACAAGTTTGACAACTTCACCAAAGAGTGAAATGATAATGCTAAATTAATTTTGTAGACAGTGGACACAGATGTGCTGCAGAGCAAACAGGTAATAATATTGATATTGAGATTTTTGTTAGATGAGTCATGAGTGTGTGATTCTAATTAATGAGGGTGCCAAGTGCAACCCAGTTTTTGATGAGTAGTTTTCTTCTGCACAAACTGGTTTCCACAAGTCAGAAACTTCATTTATTACATTCAATGGTCCGTTGATTTTGGCACCACTATTTTGACTTGTTCATAGGTTAATTGAGAAAAATGAAATGGGTCATTTTACGTGATGACTCAATTGGAAGGATTGATAAGTGTCAACAACAAAACAGTTCTAATTTGATTTTTAAAATCTTAATTGTTCCCAAGAGTTTTCTCTTACTCTAGTCTATTTATTATTTGACACATTAATAAATGTGGGCTCCTCTTATTTTCTCAATCACCAAATATTTTGTGATGTGTTAAATAATAAATATATTAGAGAAAGAAATTTATCTTTATGAGCAAATAAGAATTTCTAAAAATAAAACTCGATAAACTATAAGAAAATGCGATTAACTATGTGTTAAAGATTGGAGAAATCCTTGTGTGATTTTTTAAGTGTTTAGTTAAATATGCTTCTGACCACACAATGAATATCGTTTCAACCTTCATTTCAAGAGGACTCACCTCTAATAGCTGAAATGTCATTAGCCACAAAGCGGACAATATCACAAGTGGATAGATTGAACTATTACATATGATATTAGAGTCGATCTTCAGATTGGTGTGTCAGCAAGGACACTGGCCCCGCAGATGTGGAGAGAAGGGGCAAGCCCCAAGTCCCACATCGGTTGAAAAGGGAAACAAATATGTTTTATAAAGGTGTAGATATCTTTACTTTGTGCCGCGTTTTAAATCTGTGAGGGAGGAGGCCAAAATAGACAATGTCACGAGTAGGTTTTACAGATCTCTTACATATTGTCTCAAAAACTTATGGGCATCATGTGTGTAGTTATAAACTTTAAAACCTGCGGTTGGCCAGCCTTCTTGACTATCGGCTCACCATAATGTTCAACTTGTTCGGTGGTGGGGGATCCTATTTTATGTTCCATTCAACAATCAGAGTAACCATGTTTCTTGTTTCCATCAGGTAGCTAAGTACTAACTATAGGGGATAAGACCGCCACTAACGAATTTGCTTCACTTCTTTTGTGGCTTGATTCTAGGCAAATTGAATATTTCTACTTTCTAATCACATTAAATTAATTTGGTTGATATGTTGTTCGATAAAATATCAGTTGAGCCAGTACTTCATAGAGACATGACACTTCAACTGATTTCATACACACACACAAAAAAAATAAAAATCCAGAAAACTAAAGTGCAGATTTTCATTACTACATTAGAGTAACATCTCCCCCAGGTGTATTGTGAAATTTACTTTAATTTAGGCCTAAATTTTTTTATTAAAAAGAATTTAACTTATTACTTTGAGTTTTAAATGACATTAATGTCCAAGAGTAAGATGAATGAGAAAATTAATTCTTCGATAGAATCCACATGCACCTATAAAACTTCTTCATTGCTTTATTTATTTTTTATTTTCTATGTTGGGTAACAGATCATGAGAAGGCCCTCCAAGGTTGACAATTTTGATGTACAGATGGAAAGCTCATAATCATAAATCGGCAAGATCATTTTATCTTCAAATATGTAGTGCATTTTGAAAAGCAGCACAAATGTGGACTATAGTGGATGTCTAAGATTTTATCCTGTTGTCAACTAGATATGGTTAAGTGGATCAGGGGAAATTCCAGCAGGGTTGGTATAATGAGATTCCAACAATTCATGACCTCCTTCTAAGGTAGAGTTGGGATGATGCATGAAGGCTCTCTCATGTTAAATTTTTACGTAACTTTCTTACATGTCATTTTTGTTATTAAGTTTAGATTAAAAAATTTATTTGGTCTCTAAAAGTTTGGTCCCAAATCACTTAATTTTGACGTAAAATAAATCTTTGAAGGCTTAAATGTAACATTATCGAGTAGTAGTTCATGAAATTTGATTTGACATTAAATAAATCACTCAAAATCGAAAAATTACATTAATTTAGTCTTACACAAAATTATTTAACATTAAATAAGTCAGCTCGAGGTTTTATTTATTTTTATTTTCATTTAAAAGTAATAAATACGAAACAAATTAAAAATGGCAAAAAAAAACATAAATCAAACACAATATTAAAATAGTTTTTGTACGAATGATTAAAATAATGTCATATTTTAATTTTCGAAAACTTATTGAAAGTAAAAAATGTTCAGAGTCAAATATGATGTACATTTTAATTTTTAGAAACCCATTTAATGTAAAAAGGATAAAACTTTCATGTACCAAAATACATTTTTATTTATGATTCAAAATGTGAGATCCAGATAAATTATATGAAATAAAAGAATTAATTGTGAGTAGTTAGTGTCTCGGACTTAGTTTGGATCGAGGAATGTCCTCCTACTATTCAAACTCAGATTCTATATGATTATACACATTTTCTTATCATATGAGTTCTCTTTCAAGAAAAAAAAGAAAAGAAAAATGAAAAATAGATCAATCAATGGGGATACTTTCCATTCTTGAATGCTTGGTCCATGAAAAGATATGTGCCTCCTCAGATGCCTAACATAGTCACGAATAGTCATGCCAAACTTGAAGGTGGACCACTTTGATGGTAATATTATAAACTTAAAATGGTTCGAAGATAATGAATTCAGCCTTAAAAATGGGAAATTGGTTGCAGAAATTGCTTGTAGCTATGTTTGGGAGGATGCAAGAGAGAAAATGAGTGAGAAACATAGAATGGAATTTGTCAAATTTGTTTAACCGAGTTTTTGAGTAATTTAAAATATGGGAAAGGATGAGGGAAGTGATACTAGAGGGATAAGATGTCCCTTCATGCCACTCAAAATCATTTAATTAATATTAAGATAGAAAAAATATAGTGTGTATAGATAAAATTAATATTGAACAATAAGTATTATAATTATTAAATATTATAAAAAATAATAAAGATATAAGTATAAAAATTACATTTAATATTTTTTTAATTTAATAAAATGATAATTAATTTAAGAAATTTTTTTATTTATAAATGGCAATAGACAATAAAAAAAAAGGATGGAGGGAGGGAGGGAGGGAGAGAGAGAGTGGTTGTCAAAATCTGGCTAAAAGTGCTTGGGAAAAATCAGTCCATCTCATTAATTTATAAGTTCTAACTGCTCGTGTACGATATTGTAATTTAATTTTACCATAAGAAAGCTACTACTTGATATGCATTGCTAGCTAGCCGGTGACCAGATAGATGGCACACATTGACTCTTTAGTTTCACGTGTTTTGTGATCATCCATTGTTATTAATCACATGACACCCAATTAATTTCTCCTTCAACGCAAAACGGCAGAAAGAGAGAGAGTAAAATAAATTGAGTGCGGGACACACACACACACACACTCATTTTTGGTGTAATATAGTGTACCAAATTATACATCATTCATTATTACTCATTTCATTTCGTTGTTAAATAATTATTCATTTTTTAATTTTTATGAGTATTAAAAAAATAATTAAAAAATATTAAAATTAATAAAATTTATTAATATTTTATAAAATTATCGCTATTAATATCTTTATCTATTATTCTATCCCTCTTTCACTATTCTTATTAAATAGGGATATACGGAGAAAAAAAGATAATTAATGTAGTCTAGATTTGAGAAGTAGATAATTATTTGAAAAAAATGTTACAATAAAAAAACATGAGTAATTGTTTAAGAATGGTGAAAGAAGTAGATAACATTGTGTAAAATGTTAGTCTCACAAAATGAAATATATATAAGTCATCACAATATTATTTTACACAAAATAAGTTCAATAACACAATTTAAAATACTCTATTATTTCATAATGTTAATCCATTTCACTCTCTTGTATTTAAATACATTAAATTATGATAAAATGNATATCATATCTCATTCCACACAAAAATGAAACCCAATACCACCTTTTTCCTCTTGCTCTCTATAGTACTCTTCATATCCTCATCCTCCCTGGCGACCCGACCCGGATCCTCCCCTGCTGACAAACTCAAGCACTCCAACTCCAAAGGAGGCAACAACTATGGTGGTGGTGTTGGACCCTTCTTCGGCGGACCCGGAGGAGGGTTCAGCATACCCGGATTCGGAAACGGGTACGGCAACGGTGTCATACCCGGCGGAGCAGTAGGAGGCGGGTACGGATCCGGGTACGGAGGTCCGAATGGTGGCTACTCCAAAGGAGGTGTGATAAGGCCAAGTGTTGTGTGCAAAGACAGGGGACCCTGTTTCCAGAAGAAGGTCACGTGCCCTGCCAAGTGCTTCACCTCCTTCAGCCGCTCCGGAAAGGGGTACGGCGCCGGCGGTGGCGGCGGTGGCTGCACCATTGACTGCAAGAAGAAGTGCACCGCCTATTGTTGAGGCATCAAAGGGATATATGATATGCATGCCATAGTACTAATGATGGTAACATTTACTTGTTATCACTACTATAGTACTTTATGTGGTGATGATCATGATCTTTAAATTATCAATCACCCTTTTAGATAAATAAAGAGGAAGTATGAAGGTGGATTTGTTTTGGGAGTTTGCTTCTAGATATGATCTACTACGTCATGTTTGGTTTTGAGGTCAAGACACTTAGAAACAGTTCTGATAATCATCAGAAGTGAAATTTTCTCACTTCCAGAATTGTAGAATTGATTTTGAGTGTTGTTATATGAAAATCAAACGTGATAGCAGTAATATATATTATATAGTAATATATATCTCTATATAGGTGAAAAAGGAAATTATGGGACACTGCTTGTTGGCCTAGAGGGATTATGGTTGTGGACTGTATTTTTGTTTTACTATTTATATGAGTATGAAAAATATATTGTTTATTATTACTGCTTGCTTTTCATTTTGAGCAAAGAAGTAAATTTAAGCCTTAGTTTAATTATTATGTTGCGAGTGGAAAGTTTTTAAACACAAACGTTGAATCAAATCCGCACTTATACATGAAAAGTAGTGAATGTGGGAATCGAGCTTTTTGCTTTTATGTGAAAAAATTTATTTGGATAATTGTCTGTACATAGTTGTTCCATTTCATTTTCCTTTGAATGTGACTTTGGTCATTTTGCTTTCAATGTGTTAAGGCATCTTAGGCATGCACCCCATGGTGATAATGCAGTTTCAACAATAAATTTGGAACTATTTATTAGTAGTAGGATGTGAGAGGGGGACATAAGGTTTAGGTCGTAGATGTGAGATGAATCTCCATTCCCAAACTCTACAACGTATTTGATTTTTTGTTTCCATTAGTGGAATAAAAGGCCTTTTAAACATGTCTCTTAACGACCGGTCAAATAATTACTATAGTAGTATTAAATAAAAGCTAAAAAGTACAGATATTTATTTGTATTTGATGATTAAATTAAAGAATTAACGCATTATAATAAATAACAAAACCCAAATTTAATAAAATACCTTTTCAATAATTGAATGATATGACTCTGAATAAAGTTCGAATTCTTTAAAGTGATATCATTACTTTAGAAAGAATGTAATAGTTTACACTATTGTGAATTGATCTACACATTCATTTGCATACACATTTATATTTGATAATGCCATATTTAAAAAAGGATTGACAATTTGAAAAATAAAAAAAGGTTCATTTTGTTTATATCTCACACATTTGTGGAGTTGCATTTTCATATCATTCTTACCAATTTTAATTCGAGCTAACAACATGCATAGAATGATAAATGACAGATTTTTTAAAACTAAATAATTACTTTGCACAAATAATAGATTTTTTTTTCTTTCATTTTAAAGCGGTTCAAAACCTATTTATCTAACCATAATTGGTTTGAAACTAGCTTAGGGTAAATTACAACCAGTTCGGTTCAATAAGCCTAAAAAAAAATCAGTTCGAATCCAGTTCTAGTTTGATTCATGACAAAACTGCTTCATGAACAGCCTACGCCATAGTACCTAACCACCTTTTCCCTTCTGAACCAGCTACTAACCTACAGTCATAAATTTCAATAAGGTTGTTGGTTAATTTAAACGCTTTGTTTCCAACACTAGTTGTCTATTTATTTGTTTGTTCCCTACCCCACCGTATAGTGATGCATTCATTTTTAGAGACAAAACACATCCAAGTTATAACAAATTTTTTGCTCATTAAAATTAAGGGTGAAACAAAAATAAGACAGTGAAACAAAACTATAGAGGATCCACTCAAAACAAATTGTTGCATGTTTTT
Organism: Nissolia schottii; assembly: GCA_003254905.1. Taxonomy (NCBI): domain Eukaryota; kingdom Viridiplantae; phylum Streptophyta; class Magnoliopsida; order Fabales; family Fabaceae; genus Nissolia; species Nissolia schottii. The sequence continues at coordinate 421,083 of QANU01053167.1, forward strand.
CTATGCTCTCTTCCTATAATACACTAACAAACCACATGAACAGGTAAGCATGTAACATGTTGTATAATGTGAAACAAGACAGGAAAAAACAAAAATCACACTCGGTAGAATGCTTTTGTCCTCAACTTTTCTGTGGCTAGTAATTTACAACATAAATCCAAATACAAGGCATATCGATCCATTGATACTGCATCTAGATCGCAGCCCTCAGTGCTCCTCTTGCCGCCTCTCGCTTCATCTCCGCAGCCTGACCGCTGCCACGGAAGTACATGTATACTTGCTGTATGCATGCAACCAAAGAAAAAAGTGAGCAAGTGCTTTGGTTATAGATGCATTCAAAGTTAAGACTTTGGAAGGTATAGCCAAACCTGAATAACCCATATGCTGACCAATATTTCCAGGCAGAATAGTCCAAATCCAATGAAGTAGAAAATCTACAAGCAAATTGGCCAAAGCGAAACAAGTTATCAATCATTCAGACTCAGGATTTAATGGATTCAGTTTTGCAGCATGTGCTTTTAAAACGGTAACACGGATCGCGCACAAAGGCTCGGCGTGTCTAAGATTGCTTAAACAAAATGGCAATAATGTCTGACAAATGACAATTAAGCGGCATGAAGGAATAAGAAAAGCTTCAGGATAGGCATACTTACTCCAATCAAAGTATGATCATCAATCACATCTATGGCGGATAGAATGCCTCTGTAACAAAGAGTAGACAGTGCCAAGCATTAGGCCAAACACAACGAGAATAGACGAAAATATGGAACACAAATCTCTGATTTTACCAGTCTTCTTAGTTATCATACCACCACTTGGACTATATAGTTAAGGTAATTAAGGTGAAGAATGATTATGTACAAGATTTAGGTTCAAGTCATGTCAAATTCTGTATTATTTTCATAGATAATATAATGTGTCTTCCATTTCTATCTCAGAAAACAACCAAAAGAAGCCTTTTCGCACTAAGTGAAATCAACTACACAGATCAAACCATAACAATTAAGCAATATTGCGATGTTAAATTAAGTGTGTAAACGTACGTCAGGGATTTTCCTTTGAAGACTATAGGAGGAGCAACTGCTGCTAAGATGCAGAATCCTATGTGAAGCTGTAAGAAGAAAAATAAATTAAAATAATTCAATTTCATCCCATGTTTGAAGCATAGCTTACATGCATAACGCAAAATAGTCAATTTACCAGGTAAAACATGAAAAACCATCCAAACTTCATAGCACTCTCAGTCCTGCAAAAATAACATCGGAGCAAATTCAATCAAGAGCATAAGCAAATCAGAAGGATCAAAATATGGGGAACACTCATAAATTTTGAAACCAAGTCATTAAAAAACCGAAGGAAAGCAAACAAAATGAGTATGGAAAGGAAGAGGGAATCATGTGATAGGAGAAAAATATTCAAATAAAAATGCTAAAAGCTCTCCAGTTTTATTGTGTTCCCATTAGTGGATACCCCTCCAAATGTTTCATATTGAAAAGCTGATAGTTTATGAGACGATTCTGATTAAGTGAATCACTGAATCAAAGAAATAGAGCGTATCTCCGGAGGATCTTATTCTCAAACCATCCAAACCCCCAAGCTACTAGCCTAATCCTAATGGCTTTCTACTCTCTCTCACATGAACAAAGCTCTTCATTTGCCAGGATGATTATATGTTGGTGCAGATAAAAAATTCAAATGCATTAGTTCATTTACCATACAAATTCAAAACTTCCACGATTACTGTTAGATTAACTATGGACAATTACTAATGTGACATAATTTTATAACACTCATAAGCCTCAAGGTCGCTGTTCTAAAACCCCATAATGCCCAGTATCTCAAGTAGACAATAACTATTTTGAACAAGTCAAGTTATATACATTTCAAAAAAAAAAAAAAAACCCTGCAATTGTATAGTTTATCAGCAAAAATCAAACAGTCAAATGCATGAAACTATAGGAAATAATTACCTAAAAGCACGATATAATGGACGATACCACAAGACATAGGCTCCAGGAACCCCTGCTATGAAGTAGATAATAGCAAGAAACCATATTTTTACACCTACAACAAACAAGGCCAAGTTCCACATGCATGGAATTCGCAGCAGTCAGATTTGTAAATTTGAGCCATTCTTTAACGCAGAAAGATTATTGCTCCATATCTAAACTGACCTTCTCCCTTAATCCAAGCTGCAGTGACAGCTATAACATTCCATGAAAGACACACCACTAATCCTGCATCACATCATTTTTCATCATTGATTTCAGATCACATACCATTCTTACATCAAATTTTCCTATAAAATAACATGGTTTGCAGAATACACATTATTGATAAGAATCAATTCAAGGAAAAAAATGAAACTTTAAAATAAGAATCAATGTTCATGAGACCGCCTCAATAATTTCTGGCATGAAAACAACATGATAATGTGAAGCAATCCCACCCCACGAGGCACCACCGACAACAAAAGATAGGCCATACCTAGCAATGATGTAAATGCAACATATTGCAGTCTCTGAAGATGAATTGGGATCTCGTTGGCAATATCATGATGGATAATTGGGAAAAATGGTGGCCAATTCTTCTCCTCAAGACTAATTCCAGCTGCAAAAGACAAAAATGTAACTATGAGCTCAAAGAATAAATGCAGAAATCAATATTATTGTCCAAGCAAAAAGCCTTAATTCAAACTTTTCTAAGAGTTGATTTCATATGTCAGGGATGGGTTGACTGGTAGATGCAATGGAACACCTATAGAATTCCGAAGTTGCGGTGTTCTTGCACCATACAAATACAAGGAAACCAGTAAACTTAACCCCCAAACTTCAAATACAAATATATAGGAAATGTAAAATACCTCGTGCAGCAGCTTCTTCTTTCCGTCTTACTTCCTGCATTTGGCAAATCAATATAATAAAAATGCAAGTGAGCTTCGAGGCACATATAGTTAATAAGGAATCACCAAATCAGTAATTCAGTAGACAAGGCTTCATACATACAAACTAAAATGAAAACAAATATCAACACACTCATTCTAAACAAGGAATAGAAGACATCATGATATGTAGAGGGTAGCATATTTAAGAAGATCCACAATTCCAGAGATCAACCTGCCTTCTAATGAGGATTATATCATGTACAGCACAACTGGGAAATGAAGAAAAGATGAAGGAAACCAAAAGATACCACAAAACAGGAGACTTTTCCAACCTCAGTAGATATCAACTAAGTGAATTCTCAACAACAATGCAGTACAGAAAGATAAAAGATCACCAGCTATACCTGTTCCCGTCTTCTTAATTCAGCCTCCTTGGCTTGGAGTTCCTTTTCCTTCTTCTTCAAATCCTAATGTCGAAACAGATCATAATTAGAAAATTCAGTCAATTATTTGAACAAAACATGAAATATATTCATTTATAATTGATAAAAAAGAGGATTGGAGACTTCAATAATCTCAATTTCATAGCTCATACCGTTGATGCATCAAGGGGTATATCTACTGTTGCACCAAAGTAATTATAATCAGCAGGTTCAGGATTAAGTGGTGCAAGCCTTGAATTTGTGGCAGGGGCAACAGTTCTAGGATTCTGCAACAAGTTGAGAACGATTTAAACACAACTCAATGACCCGGGTTCCCCTTAAATACATCAACTATAGTAGTATCAAACAAGTCAACCCATTCAATCACAATAATTCCCAAAACCCCAAAATAGTAATAAAACAATTTTTTCAGGCTCAAACATCACTGAAACAGATCAAATTCACCAAAAAAGTGCATACCCAGTTCCCAAAAACTCAACTTTTTGAAAGAAACAGTGGTGGGTAAGACATAGAAGAAGGGAAAAAAGAAATGGGACTTACAGAGAAGGGATTGACTTCTTCTTCTTCGGCAAAGGGGTTACTGTCGAAGCGACCAGCCATGAGGGTGCTACCAAGAAACCAAGCCTCGGAATTTGGAACCAGATAGCGAATGCAAAGATCTAACACAGAACAAGATCAAAAAGGGCTTTATTTAATAATAAAAAATGGATTTTTGGGATTTTGAGATTGGAGATTTTGAAACTTCTTATGCAAGGGAATGGATGGAAGAGAGGAGGAGGAAGAAGAAGATGAATAGAAATGGCAGCAATCTAGACAAAAGGAACGGTCTTTGGTCAGCTTAGTACGCTGCTTCCAAGAGAAGCAGAGAGAGAGAGAGAGAGAGAAACTCTTTTTTTCAACTTCGCTGCCATTAATTGTTAAAAATATATTTAATTATAGGGATTAGTTGTATTTTTTTTGTTTTTTTTTTTTATTAATTAACCATATGGATTAGTTGTTGATTTCATCGTTCATATATATTTGGCACATAGTGTGATTTGTGTAGTTTATATATGTCCTTATGAATAATTTTTCTTATTACAATGCCTACCAAAAAGTTTTCAAAGTAGAGTTTAATGATTACACATCGGGTTTAGCCCTTCAGTTAATTTAATTTAATAAATATTGATACCATATTCACCTGTCATCAAATAGTTGGTTTATAAATTTAAAAAATTTAATTTTTTTAAAAATTAAAATAATAATAACTTGCAATGCACACAATTGAGGTCAAAGTATCAATACCATATATTGTAACCAAGGTATAGAGCAATCTCCTATATAATGATAATTTAAATTTTTTTTATCTTCTCAACTAATCAAATTATTTTAAAAGCATAAATATTTATTTAATGAGTAAGAGAGTCAACTATTTTTACTTATGTGATAATATTTGATTGTTCACATTTTGGTATTCTGTAAATAATTGATTATTTTATAAATTTAAATAATATTAATTATTTTATTTCTTAGTATACTTTTATATTTAATAATAATAGTGAAAGAAAAATAGAATAATAAATGAAAAAATTAATAAGGATAACTTTATAAAGTATTGTTAATTTTTTTTTAACTTTAAGATCATTCTTAATACACATGCATAAATGAAAGTGTACACTTATTCGAGATCGAATGGAATAACTAAAAATTATCTGCCTTCTTCTACGATACTCCCTCCATTCCATTCCATTCCATTTTAACTGTCCGTTTTCTATGTTTAAGTTTCAAAATATTTATCTATTTATAATATTTAAGTATAATTACTTTTTTTTTCATTCATATCCCTAATTATAGTAAAACATTTTTTAATATAGTAGATATAAAGAAAGTAATAAATGTATTAAAAATAAAAATTTATTTTTTAATATATGGATAATTTTACTAATTCATACTCTTTTATACATTTATCAAAATATTTCTTTGTTTGCGTTAATATGTGTAATATTTAATTTTAAACAGTTAAAAAAAGAACAGAATGAGTAATAAGGAGGACTAATAGACACTTATATATGTGTGTGTGTGTGTGAGAACATAGATAATGAACACTTAATTTATTTTTGTTAAACGCAAAAGCAAAACTTATGTGATTGCAAGGCCGTAACATGATAGTAGACATGGTGGAACCATTAATCAACATTATAGAATCCGTCACTAATTTATAAAATTAAGTTAAACATGACCCAATAAAATATAAAACTCTCCTTGAAAACAGTTTAAATGGCAGCAAATTTGTATAGTTTGCATGTTCACTTCATTGAGGATGTAACGTTGTTAAGTCATAGTACCACCAACGTTGACTAGCTGCCACACAAACGTGCCCTATACGCCCTTCCATATATGCATACTGTCCTTCTAGACGCTTGCTTGCGGCCAGGGTGTCCCAAATTCACCTTTTTCTTTTCTTCCTACTATAAGAAAACAAGAATCAAAATTCAACAAGCCTACCTGTATGGAATGTCTGAATTTCAAAGCTTCAATTTAATTCCCACAATAACATATCAGCCTCCATCTTGAAAGCACACACCACTTAAAGCCCAAATGTCATTTTGGGTGTAAACATAAACATATGACACTATAACCACACAAAAATTTCTCTTGCTAACATGACATGAAATTTAATTTGGTGTAGCAAAGACCATCTTATTAGAACCAACTTAAATTGTATTTGCGAGTTGAGTTTACGAGAAAAATGAAAGGTTTTGCAAGGCTAAGTCATGGTTTTTACGTTTAAATCATAATTAAGCCCTCCCAAACCTTTCATTTCAATCCTAAATTCAACTCTCCAACATACCATTAATGAACTGGTAAAACCTAATGGATCAGTGTCTAAATGAAAGCAACAAGTGCTTTTTAGGATGAAAATGGAGAATAACTACTACACAACCACCAAACCTTATCCCACTACATGAGCAGAACCAACTCCAGTTCATAAACTCTCATCATATTCACATTGTCCTTCTTAAAAAAATTTGGAACATAAACCACCAAAACCACTACAAGATGGAAAAAAAAAAAAAAAATTCTCATTTAATCTATAGTTATAACACAACAGGCTGCATATATGATAATTACATTAAAATGAAAAGCTGGGAGGAATTGCAGAGAGAGAAAGAACAAAGAAAGAGGCTATGAGGAAAATCTCAGACCATAGCAACAAAAGAATATAAAGAAAAATGTGGTTTTTTTTTTTTTTTAAAAAAATCGAATGAATTAAGCATTCACTCAGCTACATAAACTACATTATATGCCTATAAATAAGGGTAATGCCTGTGAATGAAGCTTAACATATCCAACCAGCTTAGTTAAAAGAAGTGCTAAGAAGACCGTTGGCCACTGCCACGCCGTCTTCTTACGCGTCTTTGGTCGCTCTTAAATGGATCAACCCAGTTTTTGTCCTCAGCAGTAGCTTTATTCCAGCGCTCTTTGAAGATTTCAAGTTCCCATGTTGATTGCCTTCGTATCTGCCCGGTCCATGTTAAAATGTAAAACAGTTTTGTGCGCAATATGCACGGTCATCAATACAATACATGATTTTGAAAGTAGTTTCTAAGCCTCACCTCAGTTCGCACGTCAATTCCGGCTCCACCTTGTCTCCGCTGAGCAAAGAAAAGAAAATCAACAAGAAAATGAATTTTAGACTCACTAGGATAGATAAAGTAGGATTATACAGAAAGAACCAAGTAAATGATGTCACGGAAACTATACCGTAGTTGTCTTTTTAAGTTTTGAAACCTGCAAAAAGGGAAATAAAAAATCAATATTATGCAAAACTAAGAGGCCACAACAAACTATTACAATGTTTGTGCTTCTGTAGATTTAGCCATATCATAAGGAATGCCCGGTGGTGTAGGAGAAGGTGAGTATAACAGTATAAGATGATTTCCACAATCAGGAATTTGGCCCGGTAACTGTATAAAGTGAGTATTTTTCACTCCTTCAACCAGTCCAGAATCAATTCTGGCACCCTCCCAACAAGAATCCAAACACGCACAGGAAACTTTTACGATACAAAATCAATTCCAAAAGTTGGAGAAAAAGGATGCAAATACCTTTGTTGCACCATGACCACTCCCACCCAGTGTTTGTATTCCCTTGTGAACAACATATTGACTATCAACAACTCCAACGTTTTTAGTTCGATCTCCCTGAAAAATGATGTTGACCTCACTAATGATACTTGCGTCATGCAGAAAAATGAAGCATAAAGATGCGGACAAAAGAAGTGCAGGTCAACCTACTGAATATATGATATATAAATTAAATGGATCAATGGAATACAAGATGATGCATTCCGAATTGACGTATCAACAGTCACATTTACGTGTAAAAGAATATTTCACAACTCTCTTGTCAAAGGTTTTCAACTTATTGCAAGAAAGATTACTGCAGCGCATTGGTGCATCATTTAAAGACCTCAGCATGCCCTTGATTGGCTATATTTATAACTACCAAGAACAAAAACAAACAGATATATTTGCATAGCAATGAGAATCATAAAGAAAGCCACCCACCCATCAGAAGAAGCTCTGATTGGAGAAGAAAATAAAAAGGGGCGAAAACAGTAATAGTAACACCAAAAGTTATACACGCTGTCCAGAAAATGTGGAATTCTCACCTGTGCACAGTATCCTAGTTTCATATCCATTCCCCATCCATGGACAAGATCATTCTGGAGAAAATGGAAACAGTAATGATGAGTTACCAATATTGAATGCCAAGAACGTAAAATATTTTGACCTATCAGTAATCAAGAGCAAACACTGAATTCTAAAAATTACGAAAGAGACAAGGTTCAACTTCGTCAGGGAGTCAATCAAAACAAAATGTAAGTGCATCAGAATAAGCGTTCATTGCTGCTACTAGATAAAGGCAGAAAGTCCATACACAACCTCATCTCTAAAATAATGAATTTTCAGATAAAAACCAAAGTGATTGACTGTATGTTTCAGGATGGTGCACTTGATTTGTCTAAGGTAGAGCTTAGATATAATATTTGTATGGACCATGGAAAAACTTGATATTCACATAATTTAGTTTTTACATGGACCTCAAAATATTACCTGTATAAGATGCCAAGTACAATACCAAGCAGACCGAGAGAAAACTGGAGCCATACCTTCCACAAACCTACACAAGTTGTATTGAAGGTTTTTGTGTCATTCATTCATATGACTATACAACTTGCATGCCAAGATTCATCACAAAGTCTACCACAAGGTCATCAACTAATACAGAACAAAATCAACAGCATTTTTCCTTTTCAGTTACCGCATGATTGAAGAGAAGATTCTAGTGTTTGAATTATATAAACTTATGAGAGTGCACCAAAAAATATGAAAAGAAACATTCAAAAAATGTCATCTTGCAGAAAGACCGTGTAATAGGTTGCCCATTGTGTAAATTTGCATGAAACCCTTTTCAATCCTATTCTGCACTATCATCCCAGAAGCGCAAAACAATTGGGGGGTTGGGAGGGGAGGGTGGGGGGAATCAATTTTAATGTCTAAGCAGAGTGAAAGAAACAAGTCTCCCTTAGCTATCGAAAAATCAAAATAGATAATAGCATACATACATTTTACGCAAGAAAATATTTTTTACATTAGTCATCTACAAACTATACATAGTTGTCTTTGATATTCAGTTTATCTCATAGTTCAAAAGGGTTTAGCTTTTGATTTGTTATTATATCAAAAAATTGTCACCTTGTGAGAGTTGACAATCAAATTACTTTTTCCTCGATCCCCAATCCAATATACAAATACAGACTCGATATAACATCAGAACAAACTTAAAAATGTCCTGCCATCTCGAATGTAGATGGGAAGGACACACATGAACAAGACCCCACATGAAAAAGAAACAGTTAGTTACCCAGTGCATGGTGGCCCTTCACTAGCATCAGAACATTTTGTACTGCCTCTGCGTTCATAGACTCTTCTGAATTAATGAAAACATCTAGTGTAAGTACATAATATTTGATTGGCAATAACGTGAATAGACAATAGTCTCTTACAAAAGTCACCTGTGAACTTTCTTGGTTCTAGCTCTAATTGTAATTCTATGATGTATCTCTGTTGAATTAGGGTCAAGAGCAGGTTGAGATATCTCCAAACCTTCTTCCTTAACAATTTTAACGTATCTGCAAAGACAGAAGACCGTATTCAATTCTCTCTTTGAATTTGTCAAGAGTATAAAAGCCTGTCAAGAGGTTATGACTAGACTTAAAAATTAAAACAAGATTAAGAATATAAAGTCGACAACAGCATCTTTGATATGATAGTGTGTGTACATCAAAGAGGCAGAAAATTCAAAGTCAGTTTTCATCCAGTTTCAAATTTTCAAATGAGAAAAGAAACTATTATATCAACATGTAATCAAATAAAACTCGATTTTCTTCATTACACTTACACCGGAATCATAGGTTCCTGCTAGCATATAAAATGGTAATCTTTCACATTAAAGGCTGAGGCAGACAGAACCCAATTATCAAAATACCATCAATAGAAGAAGAACAACAACAAGAGCATCATTCATACCTTGACGGAGAAAAATGTTCCACCCCTAAATCCTCATCCCAAAGAAAAATATAATCATAAATAGACACTATATCGGGATGCAGAAATCTTTTAGCAAACCACCTGACAAAGAACAAATTTAATATCTTAGTTTAGAAAAATAACTAAAGCAATGAACAAATGACTCACAAATAAGGTTTTCAGACAGAAAAAAGCAACCATCATTGGTAAGTCTCATACTAACCACTTTGTTTGATTCTGAGCAACAATGTGTATGGCCTTGCTACTCCAGTTAAGATCCCTCCATCCATCCACATTACCATCATAGTGGAATAAAATAACAGTAAAATTTTCTGGAAGAAACTGAAATCAATGAAATTGAATAAGAAATGCTGACTCAAACAATTTTGATATTCTAATGAATCATCATAAATACCTTTTGCACCATGACATCAACGTTATGCTTTTGTTTAATACCGACCGGAACTGCCAACAAGTTCCGATTGGAGTAAGCACTAGCCTGAAATTCCATAACCAGCACCAAGAAACCATTATATTTGTTTAGCTCTGACAATGCAAACTTTTGGAAAACAATTTTTAACATTCCAATTACCTTTGACCTTGAACTACTTCTTGACCACAATGGCCTTAACTCCAAATCTGAGTTAGCATGCATTATACCTCGTGGCAAGCCTCTCAACTTCCCAGAAATTGCAGGATATGCCTGCAGTGTCATCGAAAGTACCAACATAGATAAAGAAGTGCATCCAAGTTACAGAATCAGATTAGTTCAGTGCAAGAGTAGTAAAATATAACCAGCGGAACATTTGTTTGTATAGTAATGAATCATAGATCAAATCTGGAAAAATAAAAATCAGAAGACCAGTTGAGCAAGTAGAGTAACATCAGAGTATGTACCTTTGCCTCTCCCCATAAACTCCATCTTTTGTCAATCTGGTAATGGCCGATGATAAACAAAGAAGAAAAATCAAATTAACGCACTCAGTACAAGAAAATCTACTCTTTACTTGATGGTACATAGCTATCAGCCAGACATTAAATCAACATTTTGTCCCTTAGTAATGACATATTATGATATCTAAAAGAATTCTGCCTGATCTTGTACCTCTTCTTGGTGATACTGATATTTCGTAGTCCTATACACAATGAATAGCATTACTGTACACAAAACTGCCATAAAAGGCAACTGTTTCATCTTGAAACTCGATTTTCCCTGCTCCAATAAAATTCATGTTCAATTAGTGAACTTACATTATGAATCTAGACTAGAATGAAAGACTACTCACTGGAAATTCTACTTAAAAATTCCAAACTAATGACATTAGAAGCAAAGAAATCAGACCCCATCAGACAAGCCGCTCCTTTTTCTCATCAGCCATTTCCATGACTTCATTGGCTTTGTAGAAAATTAAATCTTTTTATTCAGCCTTCATCACGAACTGCACAAAGCGACAGAAAGTGTCAGAAGCTACTTCAGAAGCTACGAAACCAATGTTTAAAACACTCACGGCTCAATAATTATCAGAACCATTCATCAAGAACGTGTGAAGCAAGTGTTTTATAATCAAAATGTAAAAACAACCCGATTCGAAATTCCAATTGACATAATTTAGCATGACCTACAATTTTTGAGCTACCCCGTTTCTAATTTCTCAAGCACCAACCAGAATAATATTAGCATCACGACCTTCATTCATACAATTTCACCTAAAAGGCAAAACCACACCACCGAAGCACCAATTATATTTTGTCCAAAAGGAGAGATTCAAGAACGTGCAACATGAAAACTAGCAACAAATAGCCACAAATATAAGTGAATTGGAAAGAACATGGATCAGTTAAAAGGGAGAGAAACATGCTTAACCCATTGGCAACAACAATTACAAGAACACGCCCCACACAGCAGAATCTAGCACCCCTTTAATCCACACCAACCAAACTTCCAAATAAACCAAAAAAAAAAAAAAACATTAATAAACAACACTCAACTCAACTAAAGCAACCCTGGCAATTCACGAAACCGGTACCAAATGGCTTACAACACAAGCTCGTCACATCTCAAGGTACACGGAAACAGAGCTACATACACAAGGATCACATGGAAAAAAAAAAAAAAGGAAAAACGAAAACTTGAAGATTCCAAAAACCGCAACAGCTAGCAAGAAAAACAAACTACACCTTAAATTAAGAGTCTTTTCCTTTCACGGCAAACACCATTTTTTTGTTTTTTTCTCCAGAAAGGAAAAAAAGACACGAAATGAAAAAAAAAAACGAGACTAGAAATAAGTAACTACCACGGAGGAAAATAACAGAGGAAAAAACAACACAACTAAATGACCATTTCAATCAGATCTAACCCTCTTCAAAGACTTCTCTTTTCCGCATTTAAACAAGAGTAAAGTTTCGGTTTCACTTCAAAACACACAAGGATCACATAAAAAAATAAAATCATTGACAGCTATAACGTGTTTTTTTTTACTTCTCTGACCAGAAATTTTAAGCTTTTTTTTTACAAACCCTGATCTTCCCCTGAACCACTGTTTTAGACCAGAACAGTGAAAGTGGGGGGAAAAAATAGAAAGAGAGAGTGAAAAAAATAAAAGGGCAAGCGTGAAAGAGTGAAAAGGAACAAACTTTGAAGATCAAAATCACATCATGACATACCAACGAACGGTGGCAGCTCAAGTGTCGAAACCCCAGAAGAAGAACAGAAAACAGAGCAATTAAGAGAGGGTCGTGTCAAGCTAAGCGAATGGAGATGAATAACAACAACAGAGAGCGATGGGGAGGAATGATGAGTGGTAAGATGAAAGGGAAAGGTTTAATAGTAATTGGACTAGAAGAGAAGAAGAGAAAGGAAGAAGATGAATGCATGTATTGTAGGTAATGGCCTTTTTAGTGTTTGATGAAATTGAAAAGAGTGGTGACACCTGCACTCTGCATTTTCCACTCGTGTCTATTTCTTTTCATCCAAAACCCACCCACACCATTTGAGTTATGTCACCCCATGTCCTATATACTATAATAATTAATACTAATGATAATACTATAATAACACTATAAATAATAAGTATAAATCCTATTGTGCTGCGTTTGATACCGATAGAAGAACAGAGATACGTGACAAAGACAAAGAAAATTCGTGTAATTTTAATTTTGTGTTGGTTTTGTCCTATGATAATATTATGATAAGTATAAATACTATTATTGTTATCATTATTTATAATTTTGTTATTTGCATTCATTTATTTTAAAAAGATGTTGGGTTGATTTATTTTTATTTATTATTAAATGAAATTTCAATGAAATATAATTTTATAAAAATCTCATCAAATAATAAATAAGTAAAAATTTACAACTCATAATAAAAAAAACTACATTTAACCTATTTTTATTATAATAAGTTATATTATTTAAAGATAATAAAATATATAAACACGTTATTATTCCTCTCGTTTACATCATGCTATCCATCGTATTATATCATAGAGTCTCGTGATGTGTACAAAATAAATGATAAAGCCTTAAAGTTTTTAACATTTTTGAATTCACTCAACTGCTCCTAAGATCATAATATTATGGGTTTGGCAAACACACAACGCAACAAAAACATAACACCGTCGCCGTCTGCGTCTGTCTCACTCAACCATTTTGTTTTGATCGCACTTCTATACTTGTGCCCTTCCCCACATTCGCATTTCCCTTTTTTTTTTTTTATATTACCAATCCCTTTTCTCTTAGATTAGCATATATACCCTCCCTAAACTTCGAATTTCGAACCCCAAGAATCTAGTGCTGTTGTTTATTTTTGTCGTCCTAGAATATAGCATAGTACTTTTCTTGTAGATTACATAATCTATATTTTCTGTATTTTGCTTTCACTCGAGAGAATTTTTCATCTCGTCATTTCTTATCTTTAGTAAAGGTCTATTTATTTTTTTTTAGTTTAATTACTATGCACAAAAACTTTAGTAAAGTCAAACATGTACTAAATCATTTCATGTGATTTTGCTTTATTTCAACTAAATTATGTAAGATTGTGATAAAATAGAACACACGTTAGCATCTTTTAGAATAAAATGGAATCTTGTGGACAAGAAATGCAAGCTGTTTGTACAATGGTATACAAAACTAAACTAACCACGTGAAGTTGAAGATTACAAGTTCCTTCTACTATCTAGTAGATGAATTCAAACAAATTAATAGAAAATGAATTGGATCCGGGGCAACATGTTTTTGTGAAGAAAAAAAAATTTCAGGACAAAGAATAGTTTAAAATAAAGTGTTATGCTAATCACGATATTCTCTTGAGAGAGAGAGAGATATATATATATATATATAATAATAATATTATTATTATTATTATTATTATTATTATTATTATTAATAGATACCCATCCGTGACATATCTTAGCGCACGACATTTTTTTTAAAGCATCAGTGGTGTTTGTTTCATTGCAATCTATTAATCTAGATGTGACTCTAGTGAAACTTATTTTACGTGAAGATATACAAGAAAGAAAATATTTGAATAATTGGCAAATGATTGAAGTATTAAAATATATCAATGTCATTCCATGCGAACCCTTTTTTTTTTGGGAAAAACGAAGATCTAAGAATGCAAAATTTTCAAACATAGGGGCAATGAATGCAAAAGTACTAGAGAAGAGAAAATTATTTTATTAACATTATCGAATTTGACGTGAGAAGCTTAATCAATTATATTCGGTAAGTTGATGCCACCTGCATAACTTAATTAATCAATATTATTGTGCATATCGCACCTATAATCTCTGGCCACAACATCACTCTTAACTATTTAATTAATTAATATTATTGTGCATTACGTACCTATAATCACTGGCCACAACATCAATGTACCAGTTTCCAACTGTGTGATATGAAAGTAAAACAAATTAATCTTCCATTCAGCCAATGTAGTCAAAAACCCCTAAGCTTAGTCAAAATAGTAAAAAAAAAAAAAAAATCCCTGCCCCAAAGAGAGAGAGAGAGAGAGAGAGAGAGAGAGAGAGAAAGAAAGAAAATGGAGTCTGGGTCAAGTTGTCTCATTAAATTAAGGAAATTAAAATAGTAAATTTTAATTTTTTTAATAAAACATTTAATGTCATTGACTTGTTAAAAATATTTAAACTTTATTTATTTTTTTATTAAATAAATGTTCTTATGATATTTGTTAGTAAAATTGTTAAATTATTTTTTTCCTCATTTTCAAGGGAGCATGCAATAACAAGACAATAATCCTTGTATGTTAAACTTGAAACCAAGGGAGTAAAATTGAGAAAGATAAAATTACTGAGTAAAGACATGTTTGAAATTAATTAAGTTTGGGAAAATCATGATCTAAAGAAGAGAAAAGTTATCAAGTAAACTTGCTAGGAAGTTCAAAAAGAAAACCTTGAAAACTTGAGGTACTTTCATAAATTAATAAAAATTTTAAATGTCACTTTTATTCTATCATAAATTTATGAAAATACTTAAAGTGTTCTCTATCATGTCATTTTTTACACGGGATATATATTCATCTTTCAATCTTTCAATCTTAAGTGTCACTTTTAATCCGCCACAAATTTTCATTGATTTATGAGGAAAGATACTTAATAGATACTTTCATTTTAAAAAAAATTTAGCTATTTTTGTAAATTAATAAAAATTATTTGATACACTATAATTAAAAAGTCGCTTAATATCGGATAGAATATTGAAATTCTTAAGATTGTATGTACTTTAAGTATATATACGTTAATACAGTTGAAATTAATTTTGGAAAGAATCCTAACCCAAAATGAAAAGTTGTGCGCCAATCTTCTAGTTGAGTATTCGGTAGTTTTTTTTTCCCTATTTAAAAAAAAAAATTTGGTGGAATCAATCAAGTTATGGTAAGTGGCTTGGTATCGCTTAAGCAAGGTACCGAGTTCGAGACCTTATAAACGCAGTTATTCACGTTGGGAGACTCACCCGCCATAGCCGGGTGCGCCACCCGGGTCGACCCGGATTAGTCAAGGCTAAGCCTTGAATACCGGGTAGGCAATCTAAAAAAAAAAAACTAATGGCAGATTAAGAACTCTACTAAAAAGGTGTTGTAGTAGGGGACCAACCTCACCTAAATACCTAATGCACCCAAATTTCTTCTTCCCTCTCTTTCATTTTCTTTCTGTTTTTCTTCAAGAATTTGCAATTGCCTTCTCTCTCAAATCTTAACCAACTATTCATTGTTCAAGTGACTTTTTCAGAGGTCCCTGTGATTTGGTTTGTCATATACTGTACGTAGTAAAAATAGCTTAGAGGAATTATTGACCCCTCAAGACATGTTATATGGTCTCAATCTTTGTCACAATTCACACGCATGTACTTGTGTGATTTTCAGAGGCTCTCTCACACTCATCATGTGATGGAGTTTATGATCCCACATGCACACACCAAAGATTTCAAAATGTCAATAATGATTTGGCAAAGTAAAAGAGACTCACAGGGGATGTTGTGTAAAAGTCTTCTTGGACACTATGACATTTGACCATACATTTTTATGTTGATTATTTTGATTAAAAAAATAGAAGTAAATAATCCATTTTATCTTAATATTTTATTTTGTCATTAATTTAGTCCTAAAAATAATTTAATTACTTTTTAATTTAATGTATTATTATTAGAGTAAACTCTTAAATTTATTTTTGATAAGAATATTACTAGACAAATTTATCACTAAAAAATGAAAACTCCGCACACACTAACGGGTGACTCTTGACAACACATAACCAAAAATTTATTTGAGACGATTAATTCTCCACATTAATCTAGCTAAAAGATTACTTGAATAAAAATACAAGTCAAATTAAATTTTTTCAAGAACAAATTAGTGCATGGAAAATATTTTTATGCGGAAATATTAGTCCCAAAAAAGTTAATTTTACGATTTTATCCACTTTAGACTGTTTTGAGATTTTGTTAATTTGTGAAAGAGAAAGATTTTTCGGGGAGTCATTAAAATATTAATTCGGATTTTAACGAGGAAGCAGCCCATTAATAGAATGGGGAGTGGGCTGACACTATAAATGGGCTAATCATCATAATATGACCCCAAAAAGAGAGGTTAATCATATAAGAAAAAAAGTTAAAAGAAAAAAGGCGTGAACTGCAATTGAATTTCACAACGCAAAATGTAGTGTTGGCCTTTAGAAATGGACCTCCAAATGAACTATTACACCGCAGGTGCAAAGTGGATGGTTCCGGTCACATCTCACATCTCACATCTCGTGGAACGTTGTTATTAGCATTTTGATTATATATCGACTGATAAAATTAGTTATCTTCTCTTTTTTTTACCCCTAAAATTATCATCTCATGTCAGTGGTTAAAGAAAGAAAGAAAAAGGAAAAACAACCAGCAATTTTAGTTCATAAATTAATACTTCCAATCAATTGAAAGCTAACAACATAGTAATTTTGAGAACAACATAATCTCTACATGATTATTTACGATTCTTTCAATTTTTTTAGTTTAAATTTGAAGACTTAATTTTTAAAAATAAAAATTAGAGAAATTATATCATCATACTTAAATTAATGTATTATTGTGAATATTTTTAAAATTATTTGACAATTTTTAAATTGATACGATATTATATTATATTTTTAAAGTAAAAGAGTACGGTACAGGAACAACAAAGAATCGACCTAAACAAAATTCGTTCTTA
This sequence comes from Nissolia schottii, assembly GCA_003254905.1. Taxonomy (NCBI): domain Eukaryota; kingdom Viridiplantae; phylum Streptophyta; class Magnoliopsida; order Fabales; family Fabaceae; genus Nissolia; species Nissolia schottii. Next base: position 438,696 of record QANU01053167.1, read on the forward strand.
CAGCTTACAAAATGAGTTAGATATTACAGAAGTGACTAACTTTAATTGGAAACTTGTCTAGATTAGTTACTACAACTTGGAACTATTTCTTTGATATGAGTTCCTTTTGGTTGTTGCATGAACCTTCATCCTACATTAAAAAACAAAACAAAACAAGAACGAAAAAAAAAAAAAGAGTCTAACCAAAAATGGATTATACTTTTGTACAAATATGATGCAAAACCTCACTTTGTTCTAACTCTTTTCTTTCCCTTCACAGGGGTTGCAGTCCTTTGACCTGCATTCCCACGTCCAACCACCTTCTTTGGTCTACCATGAGCTTTCTTCTTAACAGGTAAGGATTCCACTGATGGCGGTGAATCAACTTTACTTGATTTCTTAGGTCCTTGTGACAACCCAGAGGCCGAGTTGCCGCCGCCGACGAATGCTTTGGCAACAATCTTCCTGTTGCCAGGGCGTACGCTTCTTGGTTTCACATGAGGTTTATTATGCACAGGTAATTTAACCGGCGAGTTATCTTGTGTGACTTTTGTACTGGTGCTGCTAATTGTAATAGCATTGGTTCTCTCCCTCAGCCTTTTGGTGGCAATGTCTCTCAGCACCAGAGCTGACTTATACTCGCGAGTGCTCTTCGAGTAGAAGACTAGAGCGTTGTTAGCGAGTAGCAGCAGGTCTCGGAAAAGTTCCATGGCAGACTTGATTGTTTTGCTGCTAATTCTCGACCTTATGGTGTCCAAGTCCATGTGCTGCCGGATCATTTTCTTGTACCTTCCTCTCTTCTGTTTCCAGAAAGAAGCGCACAAGCAAGCAATTTCAGTGACTGCATAATGCCTTCAATCTCTACTTTTCATAATTATTATTATCTCATTCTTGTTGATAATCCTCTTATCCAAAATGTTAAAAAGTAGTAAAACCATCAACTATTACTTAAGGCAGTAGTGCCTTTCATTGGGCTGACCACTTCGATTTCATTCTCTTTCATTAACCCTCTTAATGCATGTTTGGTTTTTAAGTGGGACACACTTACAATCAATTCTGAGCCCCACTCCAGAATTGATTCTGAGCTACCCCAACAGAAATCCAAACACGCTGACAAGCACACTCTAGGCAACAGATAGCTACACTAGGTAAGGATCAAAATCCAGTTATCTACAAATATCTTGCTAGATTTAGAGCATTTGCCTCTAAGAAACTAGTGGATAAGATGGGGCCAATTTTCTTTTACACATACCTGGCTATCGAGTCTGCGGCGGAAGGCAGAGGCTCCTTTAGTTTCAAAAACAGAATCTAAAATCTCCATCATGTTTTCTGTCTCATCCTTGTTCGAGTCCCTATTTTGATCATCTAGGCCACAAGATTTGGCAACTTCGCCGCAGTTGCTGGTGGTAGAACTTTCTTTACACCAGGACAAAACATCGGCTGAATCTAACAAATCGCTTTCTCCTACACTCGCTTCCTTCATGTTTCGGCCGCAGTCCTTCCTCTTCCTCTTCCCTCTCCGTTTCTTAAGACATCTTCCTTGTCCTTCGTATATAGTATGCGCCAAATTATCTACATTCAGAGCTTTGTCCGGCTCGGTAGAGCACAAAACTTTAGGCTTAGTCTCAAAATCTCCGGTTGCAGAGCGCGAAACTTCAGCCTTAGTCTCCAAATCTTCGCAGGCAGACGAAGCTGGAACCTGGCATTCAGGAGACCAGTTTGTCCTGGTTTCGTGTGTGAAACTTCCCGCAGATAGCCCATCCTTCGATATCTCTTTACTCGAAGATTCGACCCTGTCCAATTTCTGCGAAGGCACATGTAATTCTGGACTGCCTGAGCCATTCTCAACATGACAATCGTCGATTTCCTCATTCTTCTCGACCTTGAGAGATTCGAGCTTCGATTGGAGAGACCTGAAACATAGTAGTTTTCCAACACTTATCCCCCACTGTGTGCCGGTGATAGAGAAGATATTGTGGACATTTCATTTAGGAAAAAGTCAGAAGCACCTGTAACTTTGGGCTGTGTTTGATAGTAAAGATAGGTTAGGGAGATAGAAACACGGGGATAAAAAAAAGAAAAAATTGTCTCCCAAGGCAAAAAATTTGTCTCCTCCATCCCAGCTTTAGTAAGGTACAAAAAAGATAGAAATTTTTTATCTCCAAGTCTCTATCCCTTGTCCTATCATATCCTTAATACCAAACGCAGCCATGTTTGTTTTGTTAAAAAAAAAAAAAAATGGTCTCAGCTTAAATAAAAAGATAACCATGCAACTAACCCAATTGTAAATTCAGATTGCTCCAAAACTCTCTTCAGCTCTTGTATCCTATTCTTCTTAAGCTCCTCATACAAATCCCTGCCAACGTCATTTTTTACCATTAGATAAGAGTCACACACGACATTTAGCTTCTATCAAAACTTCACTTAAAAAGATGTGTGCATGATCAACTTAGAGAAATTTATACCAAGTTTAAAGAAGTAAATTCTACATACTTGCTCCTTGAATACCGCTCTTGCAAGTCTTCATACTTAGCTTTACATGCCTACAAAAGTAACATCTCTATTAAAATTTAAAATTCACCAAATATTTTAATGGGGCATGCTAATTAGGACTGCTCTGTGTGGCATGTGCTGATGATAATTAGCAAAGCAGTTACAAAAAGAGAGGCCAGCCAATTAGTATAATTGATCATAGAACAAACTTGCTCAAAGGTTGTATTTGACACCTCAGTGACCACGTGCAACAAGTGAGGTTGTTAAATGATAATGCAACATGTATACGAAACTTTGGTTAAGTGGTGGTGCACCCATGGAGAACGAACAATTAGCATGTGGACACCCACCCATGGTGTATGAGACAAGTGTTGTCCACCGAATTGTCACACTAAAGTTTCTTTTATTAATCTTTTTATATTTAATTGTTATATTCTTTACTTAGCAATGTCCAAGAATTTTACTATTGGCGTGCTGTCACAATCTTTCATTTATGTACAACGACCCATAAAAGGGGCTAAACATTCCTTGACTAAGGAACCCATTTTACTTATTTTTATTTTAAATGTATGAACCGATAATAAGACTAATGGGAATAGTTATTATTTAAACAACGAAATTAGCTTAATGGGTCAAGAGAGATGGCTGGCACCAAATATATATATATATATATTATTAAACATACGTTGACGACCCTTCAATGTCTTATGCTTCAGAATTAGAACGGAAATAATAATATTAATATTTTGTGTATTCCTTAGATATTCTCGAGGTACCAATACCATTTATATACGAGTCACTCACTGTTTTTTATTTTTTTTTAAATAGAGTAATATCATTAAATTTATTGAGGGTACAAGAGAAACTCTCTAATCCTTTATTTTTCTAAGCTACCTACTTTTGTTTATACACATTAAATTTATTTTCTAGGCCATGTTGGTTTACATTTATACCCCCGAGAATAAATGCATTTTCCTTGCGAATGCGTCTATGACTAGAGGATTTTATGGTTATTTTATTTAGCTTCAATATAGAAAAGAAAAGACCCGGAACATTCCTAGGCCGTGAAATAGCTTCAATATAGAAAAGAAAAGACCCAGAACATTCCTAGGCCGTGCGGGCAGCATAATAAATAACTATGTGATAAACACATGGATTAAGGATAATCATGAATGATGGATAAATTAAAAACACAAACACTTGTCTCTAATGTGGTTGCTCAGTAGTGTGACATAGAGTGGCACCTCAAAATACGCTCTGAGCAAATTTACAAAGAGACAAGAAGGGGATTTATGAAGGGTTATGGATTGGAGGGCTTAGGATCCTCACATCCCGAGATGTCATGGTCCAAGGCCTTTTGGCTAACTTTTAAGTCTTATATAGCAAAGAGACAAAGACGTCCTCGTTGTAGCTGAACCAATGCATGGACCCCAAGGCGTAGCCTTAAGACTTTCTCTGAACACCCTATGCTAGCCTGTTGAAAGTGTAGTAGGAAATCCCATTTTGATACCCTTTAGGTACCCTTCACAACAACCTAGGAGAAGGAAGTAAAAAGCATGTTTGTTCATACTAGGTATATTGAGTGTAGGACCTGCATAGAGAGAAGATTTGAGAATGATGTTTCTTGATTAAGGCTGACAAGCACGAGGACCCATACAACAGAGGGTCTACGCCCTGAAAGTGACATGTCTATATCAAGACCCAAGGAGAAAAACGGAACCCTAGGTGAGCAAGAAGGATAAGAAAAGAGAAAATAGATGAGGGACATCAGAATCCACACAGAGACTCCATAAAACACACACATATCAGAAAAATTAGCCAAGAGAAAAACTCACTTCAGAGAGAAACCCTAACATGAGGGCGTCTTTGAGGAACAACAAAAAACTAAAAACAAAAGTCACCCACAACAAGGACTTGGATTGGAGGACAAGGTCGTTCACTCCTCACAATCTAACCCGCATAGCTCTCATTTTCCTTCCTTCCATTCTCCTTTCCTTTTTCAAGTCTTAAAATAAGCTTACAAATCCATAATCTCTCATCTTGTCACTGTCATTTTATGTTTTAAATCTGTTTAATTAAAACGGTTTAAATCACCATGAAAATTATATCTTTCTTTATATTGATTGATGATTAATTTATCTACGAGATAAGTAAATAACGAATACTTTCAAGTTAAAAAAAATACTTAATCTTTCAAGCTAATCTTTTAATAATTGCATAACTTATATTAAATAAAAATATTTAAACATTTTTACACTCCTAAAATATCATATAATTTGTTCATTTTATGCTTTTTTATTTAAAAAAATGGAACATTGGATTGACTAAGAAAGCACATTGGTAAAACGTGCAACAAACTATAACAAATTAAATACGCAATGAATTTCGGATTCTAAGTTAAAAATATACATATACTTCAAATCCAAATTTTATGTCTTCCCTTTTTCGTTTGTAATTACTTCATTGAGAAAAAAAAAAATTAACAGGAAGAGAACAAGACAAGAAAAATTCAAAAAATAATTTAATTAATTAATTATGGTTGCATTGAATTTACCTCGGGTGTGAAATTGTCAGGACAAACGGTTCGTGCCCGGAGCTCGCCGGCGACGTGGTTCCAGCTTCGAGTCCCGTGGCGGAGCACGGCCGCACCGAGGAGGAGCTCCTCCCACGTGCCCCAACTCCCCACCAATTCCTTCCCCATCAGCACCGTCCACGTGTACGCTCCTGATCAAACCAACCACCACCACTACACCCCCCTTCTCCTTTTTAAAATGCTTTATATATAATTTAATACATGTATCCTGCGCACCCCGGCTCACGTTAGCAAAAATACCGCCCTCGTAAACAAAACACAAAAAACACGACAAAACAGCCACCACCCTTCTCCGGCGGAGATTGAACCAAAAAAAAGGCCTTTTGCCGATGGAACAGTCGGAAAACCAGTTTCGACGATTTGGGTACGGTTAGACGAGGCAGAAGGGGCGGTTTCCGGCGAGAATCGTCGAGAAACTGTGGTTTTTTTTGGGCTGGATTAAGGTTTGTTATCTCCGAGGTTGTCGCTGTTTTCGGGTTGGAGGTTTGATGTGTAAAAAGGAATGTGAAATTTGTTGAGAGAGAGAGAGAGAGAGTATGCGTGAAATGAGGGAGTTGAAGGGATTTGATTGTATGAGGGAGGAAGTTGGCAACAAAACCAATTGGGAAAATGGGGGAAAAACAATGGACGATGATGATCCAATTTGACAATTGTATTTTCCTAATTACTACTGCTTTTCTCTCTCTCTCTCTCTCTCTCTCTCTATGAGGTGGGTATATATATACGTGGAATTTTGTGGGGGGGAAAATGACGATTATGACCCCTGGCGCTTTCCCCTTGTTCTTCAATCAATCTCAATTCTGATATGGGGATTTGTCTTTATGGATTGCTGGCTTTTCTCTGCATGGGAATGAAAAATTGAATCTTTTCTATTGAATTTTGTGTCATATATTCATAAGATAGATTATATATATAACATAAATAATAAAAAAATTAATAATAAAAAATTATATTTAATCGCACATGATAATATTTTTAATTGAGTGAATTTATTTCGATAGGGATGGAGAGGGTACAAACCAAAATAATTTCAAAGTAGTTGTTTATTTAAGTTAGAGTCAACAATCAATTTAATTTTATTATTTTAAAATTTAATATTAACTTAGTTTGATCATCAAATTTTGTTAATTTTGTTCACATCATAATCATATTTAATTGATATTAACTTTAAAATAGTATGATTAAATTGATATAAACAAAAAATTTAAGATTAGGCTAAATTAATGTTAACTTTTTTTATAAAAAAAATTAAACTAATGTTAAAATGAAAATGTTATGACTAAATTGAGTGTTTACTCTTTATTATATTATGGAATTGTAAATACGGTATAGATATTGTATGTCAGGTAAGATGTTATTAAGATTCAACGGACTAACAAATGGAGAAATTAATTTAAGAATTTTTTGCGTAAACAATACTATCATAATAATTTTTGTAGATTTATGTTTAAAGAGACATGTTTAGATATTCAAACTATTATTAATATACTTAAATATAAGGTATTTGATTTACATTATCATAATTGTTTTTATAGATATCACACAACACGAGCTAAGCCAAGTTCAAAATATGTGGGTAAATGGGGAGAATGACATCCCCCTTTACAGTTAGGTTCTCCTTATCTCATCCCAGCGTGGGGTGCCCTCGTTCTATGGCGTGCACGGATAAAGTTTTGTGAGGTCTATTAGAATCAGATTTTGGGTTGGACCCAACCCAAAGTCCTTTAGTGTGTTGAGCCTTTTTGGGCCATGCATGTTTTTACTTTGTAATTGTTTATATTGTTTACCGTTTTTTTTTCCCTTTCTTATTACATGTTTTAAAATTTTAATAGAAAATTAATTGTTTTAGACTAAATTACACTCCGGTCTCATGAGAGATATATTGATACCCAACCCACCTCTTTCTTTTCAAAATATATACACCCCTTTGCTAAAAATAAAATAAAAATGTGATACAAACTAATATATTTTATATTTTCTATTAAATATCTAATATTTTAGGTCCATCATCTTATTTCATAAAAAAAATTCCATCGTTTTATTATTATGACCAAAATACTATTTATTAATTTTTATATCAAAAATACCCGTTGGAATATTATTTTACAAATAGTATACTATTTTTTTCTCAATATTTTAGGCTATAATGTGATCATCAATATTGAGATATATTAATAAGAAAACTGAATTGATTTATTAAAATGAAAAAAATATAAATGTTATATGAAATTTATTAAATAAGAATTAAATAATCTTAATAAAAATTGTGTCATTTATATATTTACATAACAATTTTCAAACATTTACAAACAATAAATCACTTTTTACAATTATAATGTGTAGTTTAGTGAACACATTTTAGAGTAAAGTATGTTTTGATTTGAAAATAGAGAAAAATAATGTGTAATAAAGACATCTCAAGTCTTAGGGAGATGCATAATTTACTCACTATTTTATATTAAGTTTATCTTTATTTAGCCAGAATGGAAAGAACTTGAGTTCCTTAAGTGTATGGTCCTCATTCGGATTCATGTATATAAAAAGATAATGTCAGGAGGGGTTCCCACTTATGAATCTAATCATACATATGTATATATATCAACAATTTTTTTTTTTTCATTTATCTAGTTAAGTTACATCTTTATCTCTTGTAAAAAAAAATATATTTTTTTTAAAGACTAAGACTATTAAATTACTTTCTCGATTAAGATGTGTGCGGACGGAAGGCACACAGTAAGCTCTAATACCTAGGTATCGTGTTCTTTCTTAATTTTAATGATATTTTCTAAAATGACATATATAAATAAATGGAATTAGTAATTTGATGTGAATTATAGGATGCGCGGCGAAAGCAAATAGCAATTATGCATAGATATTCCTATATATCCTAACGATCACTTTGATATAGTTTAGAGTTCAAAGCAATTAGTTTAAGAACATACCTTTAAACCAAGCTAGGTATAGTGTTTGATCCTTTAATTAGACATACAAGTGCACGTCCTCCAATGGTGATTCACAAGGAACTTTCTTGTAACCCAATCACTTACGAGAAAACTCAAGTCTCACTCATTCTTTCACAAACTAGTGTGCCCATCACTCTTAGTGATGCTCCCTTATTTTGTGAGTAGTTCATATATTTATCTATCTATATCCACACACCACGTCCTTTTAAATTTTAATTATTTTATTTTTTATATCATGAAAGATCTTTCACTGTCTGAAAGGATTTTGGTACAAAACTGATTTTAGTTTATCTCTTTTATACAAAATCAACTTTATGTTTATCTTATATTTTCTCCACTAAAATCAAAATAGTATCTTGTTCAAAATCTAATTTTGAACAGGTGATTGATTTCCTTTGCATTATTCCAACATTATTTACATAAAATAAGGTACTCATTAGATATATCGTAGTGATTCTAATATTTTTCTGCAAGTAACAATATGGTTCAACTATTATCTCATTAATTTTTTTGGAGAAAGATTAAACAGTAAGAAATAATTTTCGTACTTGTGTAACGAAGAGAATTGGTGAATGGTAGTTTTTCCCTTCACTTTCTCTTTCCGAGTGGCACTTTATAGCTCGAAGCAAATTACGCCCAAATTGCACGACTAGACACAGTGTAGCAATTATTTAATATTTTTAATGAATAAAAAATAAAAAGGAGAAGAATAAATCTACAAACTGAATTATATCTAGATTTTATAACTAAATATATCTTCAGATTATGGAGTACCGAGTTAGTTTTTAGTAAAATGCTCCGTGTACACCCAAAAAGCATACATCCGTACATACACCACAGTTTTATACGGTTTTATTGTCATTTAATACTGAATATTGTACACTTT
>QANU01053209.1:3012-16974 GCA_003254905.1 Nissolia schottii
TGTGACCTGGATTAGATAGGATTATTGTACTTGAATCAGGTATGGAACTCAAGCAGGTGCCATGGGAGATTATGGAGCAAGGAGGAAGAAGAAAGGAAATTAGGTTTTTCATTCTCGCCAAAGCATCGCTGAGCGGCACTCAGGCACCGCTGAGCGACGCTGGGCTGATGTGGAAAGTAAAAAGATATTTTTAAAAGTAAGGCGGTGGAAGTCGGTGAAAGAAAGGTCGAAAAAGTAAGGCCGCTGAGCGATGGAGTTAGTGCCGCTGAGCAGTGAAGCTATCACCGCTGAGCGATACAACCCTAACCGCTGAGCGATTAAGCTTAAACCGCTGAGCGATCAAGAAATCCGCCGAGCGGTCTGAAGCTAATAAAGGCCGATGGCACCCTCTTGAGGCTCCTAACCAGTCTTGAATGCTATGTGTATGAGTGATGATTGAAGTATGTGAACTTTTATGCGGTATGATGATGAAATGCATTGAATATGAACGTGATCTGAATTTATGCTGATAATTATGCCTTATCATGCTTGTATGACTCACCTAGATTAAAAACACTGTAATGAACTATGAGATAAATAAGATACTGAAATGAACCATAGGGAAAAAGTATGCCATGCTGCAGGTACAGATATACTGAGATATGCTGAATAGGCCCAATGGCCAATGCTGAACAAGGGCCAATGGCCATATGCTGAAAAAGAAATGGCTAAATGCCCCATGCTGAAAGCTGGCTATATGCCATGCTAAAAGGCCGTGATCACGTGCGCCGCTATGATCCCACTTCAGGAGGTCTAGGCATCCTGAACGTGGAAGCCCGCCACAGGTGGTGTCTATATGGCATACCTGGAGGTGTGCGGGTACCACGCCTTTGCATTGTCGAAAGGGGGCAAGCTTAGGTGGGGAGGTACCATCCCAGCCCACTGTCGAGGGGTCCCGAGGGGGCACACGGCAGGTGGAAGCCCACCGCAGTGAGGTCAGGACAGTGTCGGCCTACACTGGAGGTGTGAGGTTATTCCATCATAGTGATGTCCATAGAGGATGTCATTCTGAGGGTGAATAACAGTATTTCAAACAGGTTATGTGGCGATGCAGATTCAAAACATTAAATGCTGTTATATGCTGATAAATGTTGTAAATGTTGTTATGTGCTGATAAATGCTGTACATGCTGCCATATGATGTTATAAGTTATTATATGCTGACATATGCTGTTGAATACTACTATATGCTGTAATGTTGCTGTTATGCTAAATGTATATTATTATGTAATGTATTATGTTGAATATACGCTGTTATGTCGTACCGTCAAGAGCCTGCTCAAGACGGATTTCTTACGAGCTGCTAATGAGCACGAGAACGTAGTAAACAAGAATAGTTCCCAGATCACCTAATGATGTATATAAAGCCGTTCAGATAGGCCAGATAATAAAATGGTAGGTTATAGTTGCATGTTCACTTAGAGATCTCTGAGCGGCCTGAAGTCCGACATAATGTGTTACGAGACTCAGGAACTAAAGTTATTTCCACTGAGAGCCTACCGTTCTCATTCCCCACTGTTTATGACTTCAGGTACAGGAGAAGACAACTCATATTTTGAGGATGCTGAAGAAGAGCCACCAGCTGAGCCATGAGCGGTTGGTCGATAGATAGATGTTGTATTTTGATATGCTGTAGCAACTGATGTATTTCAGTATTTCTGTATATGAGATATTTAGGTTATGTATTAGAGATACATTTTGTGACTTTGTAATATGGACCACTTGTTGTATATATATAGAAATGCCTTAGTCATATACCGATATACGTTTTGTTATATTATTGATTCCAACGTATGGCTCTATTTTGGTAATTATGCGATGAAAAATGGAAATTTTAAAATGGGTCCTTATTTTCTTAACTGATTATTTTTGAAATAACATGATGGGCTATGTATTCCGACCAAGTAGATAACAACCTAGGGAGCTGTGTTGCCACGTACGGGTAATCAGTTAGCTAGGGTGTTTCAAGCCCCAAGTTCTCTCATCTCATTCTTATTTCTTCCACTAAAAATCTAGAGGAGAACTCTCATCTTATTCTCTCTAGAAAACTCAAGCCATTCCTCAAGAACACAAGCACATCAAGCTCATTCTTAAGGAAGCAAGCAAGTGGTGCTCCAACACTTTGGAGGCTTCTTGACAACACTCACACCACCAACCAAGGTCTCTTTGGAAGTGGGTAACTTAGGCTTTCACTCATTCTTTAGTGCTCTTGAGCTCATGGATGATTGTGTATATTTATGTGTGTTTATGTGTGTTGATGTTTATGTGTTTTATGGCTAAAAATAAACTTGCTTGTGCTATTAATGATTTGATTAAATGAATGTGATTTGAGGATGATAATATGTGAGATAGAAGTGCTGGAGTATGAGGAAAAATGGTTTAGTGTTGAACATGGAAGAGTTTTGAGAAAAGGTGACATCGAACAAATTTTGGGTTTTTGGCATAAAAAGGGCAAAATAGTCATTTCGGGATTTTCGGGTGTTTAAACTAAAAATCTGGGTTTAATATTATGAAAAATGGGTTTAGAGGTATCAAAAACCTTGGGGTCAAGTCTTGAGTCCATTGGGTTGTGGAGAAATAAAATTTCAAAGAAAAATCGGTTTTTCGGACAAAAATGGTATTTTGAGCAAAAGAGGGGAAATCTGTAATTTTGGGTATTTAGACTAAAAATCTGGGTTTCTTTTTATGAAAAATGGGTTTAGAGGTATTAAAAACCTTAAGGTCAAGTCTTGAGTCCATTGGGTTATGGAGAAATAAATTTCCAAAGAAAAATCGGTTTTTATGGGTAAAAATGGCATTTTGATCAAAAAGGGCAAATCTGTAATTTTGGAGGTTTGGACTAAAAATCAGGGTTTATTATCATGAAAAATGGGTTCAGAGGTATTAAAAACCTTAGGGTCAAGTATTGAGTCCATTGAGTTATGGAGAAATAAAATTCTAAAGAAAAATCAGTTTTTCGAACAAAAATGACATTTTGGGCTTATGAGGGCAAAATTGAAAATTTTGGGTAAGGAAATTAAAAATCTGGGTTTGTTTTCATAAAAAGTGGGTTTAGAACTATGAAAAACTTTAGGGTCAAGCTTTGAGTCCATCAGTCAACGGTTGAATAAAAATTCTAACGAAAAACAGTTTTTCGGGTAAAAGATGATAATGTGTATTATGTCTAGTTGAATATCATCATGCATCATGATGATACGGTCGTCGTCAGGATCTTAGGACGGCCTTAGAGAATTAGAAGTATCACCTAAAACCTAACAAAGATCATAATTGAACCTTAGGGAAAACAGAGCATCTTAAGAAGGCTCCGGCCACGAGGGCTCGGAGAACCTTGAAGATAAGAACATAGTTATGCATTAGGAATCCCTCTCTTGGCACGTCATACCTGACAAGCCCCTCCCCAGCCATACGAGACGGACTGGGTTATGATTATGATACGCAGATAAAGATCTGAACGCGGGTTTCCACCCGGACGAGAGAAAAGAAAGTAAGGAATGCTTGCGCTTTTATGTCATGACATTTAAAAGACGAGTAAGTACACCCCCAGACGTGGTGTAAGTAACGCCCCCAGACGTGGCGAAAGGATCCCACAGACGTGGATCAAAGAAAGAAAGTTATGCCCCCAGACGTGGCATCAGGCGCACCCCCAGTTGTGGTGAGCAACCTACGCCCCCAGACGTGGCGGAGGACTGTCCCCCAGATGTGGACAGAGAAGGAAAAAGAGAGATCTTGTCCCCCAGACGTGGACAAGCGAGCCTTTGCCTGCCAGTGCTATCGCCAGGGTACACTCCCGCCATTCTATCAGTTGAATGGTTGCAAGAGGTTGCGGCTGTATGAGGGACGACGGTCCCGCAGTCTGCAGGGGGTGAGGGCATCCAGCAACGAAGAAGAAGGACGCGACATAGGCGCGTAAGAGAACCCCTATCCCTTCATGCATTACATTTAATTGCTAATTGTATAAACTGTATGATTATATCTGATTATATATGTGTGTGTATATATATATATATATGCTTATGAGTACATGTTGAGTCAACCGTCCGTGAGACACATACGAGACGGTCATAGTAGCACCGACAGTCTAATGATGAAGCACGATAACTTAGTAAGAAAGATTAGATCCCCATCACCTAGTAATTAGATAAAGCCGCCCAGGAACTTAGGCAAGAAATAATTGGTAGGATGTCTAGATGCATGAATCACTTGGAGATCCCTGGACGGCCGAAGCATAAGTGAGTAACTAGATCCCCACGACCCTACAGTTATCCACTGAGAACCACCGTTCTCACCCTCACTCACTTATGGCTTCAGGTGAGATAGATGACGTCCCCGCCGAGGAAGAGGTGGATCCTGCGTAGCAGGTTTAGGACAGTAGACCCTGAGACAGGGAAGGAGGCAGAGTTATGGTCAGTGCTGGTAGTGAACCGCCCCACACCTCGACGAGTCGCGCCACAAGTACTTCCCGAGTCAGAGACTTCAGCCAACGGCGAGCCCATCCCGTACGAGAAGGATGTGGAGGTTGACCCAGTTTCTGTGAGGCTACGACCGCCCAAAGCTTACTAGCAGACGGCCCGGATGAGGACAGCCAGAGACTATCGCCGTCAGTTTGCACCTCGCACTCCCAGCCACGAGGCAGGCCCATCCCACGGTCCCCGTGACCCGCTGGATGTACCAGTACCTTCCTCACCCGAGGAGGAGTATCCTTTGATAGCCATGGAGGAGGATGACGAGGAGGATGAGCCAGAGCCGGTGTACGAGCCAAAGGAGGACCCCGAGGAGGACCCGGAAGAGGAGTTCAGCGAGGATGAGCCCGAGACTTGACCAGCACTACATTCCTACTCTGTCATCAGACACTACCTTTTGCTAGTAGTTCTAGTTATATGTGTACTTTGATGGATTCCGTTCTGTAGCTCTTTGATGTATCCATGCTACATTTATACTATGTATGTATATGACTCCTTGATCTATATGACATTGGTTGTCGGACCCCATTGTATTGTTTACTTCACTATTTATGTATGTACATGTATGACAGACGACGCGCACATTTATCTGTGGTACGACTATACGGGACTCAACATAGTCCACATGCATGGCTCTACTTTGACGCGTAAAAGCAATTTATGTTTGGAAAAAAAAACGGGTCCTTACTTTCAGATAACTTAATTATTTTCGAAGTAAAGTAGGGACTACCAGTATTCCCACACAGCAGATAACAACTTAGCAGACGCAGATTATGACTTAAGCATAAGCTGCTAAGCTAGGGTGTTACACATACCGGCTCACCCGGGTTAGCGTCCTTCTCTTCTTTTCTTACGCGTACCGGCTCACCCGGGTTAGCGTCTCCTCATTCTTTTCTTACGCGTACCGGCTCACCCGGGTTAGCGTCTCCTCATTCTTTTGCTCGCGCATACCAGCTCACCCGGGTTAGCGCTTCTCATTCTTCTAATTCTCATGATGCAAGATAGCATAACCATCCCTGACATACATATTCTACATGCAATGTCCCACGTACATCATCATACAAATATATCATGCACTCATCATAAACTTACCTCATAACATATTCCTCATACTTCATCACACATCATCATACATCATCATAAACCTAACTCATTCATTCGTCATACACATACTTGTAACCTCTCGACAGCTTCGGGGTCCTCCGCGAAAACCCACACGACACCTCTCTTGGTGCCCACTCGGCACTCTTCACATAGCCCTCTCAACACTCCAGGGATCCTCCGCGGAACCCATGCAGCACCATTCCTGGTGCTCCCTCAACGCTCTTCACGTAACTCTCCCAGCATTTCAGGGATCCTCCGTGGAACCCATTCAGCACTACTCCTGGCGCCCACTCAACATTCTTCACATAACCCTCTTATCACTCTAGGGGCCCTCCGCAGAACCCGTTCAGCACCTTCCTGGGTACCCGCTCATCAACTTTCTAGACTTCTCTCTGTCACTATCCGCGGAACCACTCAGCACCATCCCAAGTGCCCGCTCATCAACTTTCTAGATTCCTCTCAGTCATCTCTCCGCGGGACCACCTGTCGCATACTCCTTTGCTTATTTTCTCTCATTTTCTCACATTCACACCCCAGGGATCCTCCGCGGAACCCACTCGGCACCCTTCCAAGCGCCGCTCGGCAATTCTCTCCATACTCCGCTCAATCACTTTTCGCGGACTGCCCAACTATACCTGACGAATCCTGAATCTGTTTTCTTTGTTTTTCTCACTTTTCTTTCTCCTTTGCTCATGGATGTTCCTTGAGTTTTTCACATATTTCCACCATCATATACTAAGTTAGTCCAGGTCACCAGACCCTTCAGAATCATCTTCTAAGTCCTAACATAGCATTTCTAACATAATTTATCATAAGGCATTCAAGCACATAAACACATGCAAGCAAACATAAGCCACCAAGGGGTGACCAAGCCAAGTTTAGCCACCTGTAGAAAAACCTGGTGGTGGTGAGGGAAGCTTAGAGTGAAGTTCCACAACCCTTGTTGTCCCAAAGCTTGAGCTTCTCCTTTCTCCAAGGTGAAGAACTTCGAACAAGGTGGAGGGGGAAGAGGTTGTTCCTCTTGATTTTGGAAGGAAGAAGATGAAGAAGGATAAGGAGACTTAAGGGGCTGTGCTTCGGTTCTTCGGAGGTGGAAGAGAGTGGCAAGAATGCTTGGCTTGAAGCTTGATGTTGGGTGTTCTTGGAGCTTGGCTTGATGTGTGTTTTTGGAGAAGGTGGAAGAGGAAATTTCTCTTGTAAATTTTGGGGGAAAGGAGCTCGGTTTGGGGTGGCTGAATGGTGAGGTAATTAATTGGATTTTAGGATTTAGAAAAAGGTGATGAATAGTGGAAAGCATGGGCATAAGTATGGCTAGTGTAAGAAACGTAAGGTGATGTGAGTTTTGGGAGCATGATTTAAGGGATTGGTCAAAAATCCCAACCAAACCGTGTAGCCCCTTCTCTCCTAGTTCAGCTGCCGAGATTTCATTTTCTCCCGGTCCCAGTTCGCTCGTGTTTTATTGCTCGCAGTCTCGATGCGTCGTGCACGGTTGTCCGAAAAATATTCCGTTTATACCGTCGCGATCCTCTAATTCCCTTCTTCCTAAGGGTATTAATAATTAAAGGTGTTTGTGAATTTCTCACCGGCTGATTATTTTCACGGACACCTTTTGCGCGTCAGAAAATTTCATCAGCGAACAGCGGCTGTTCGGTTGTCTGCCGAACTTCCTATCGGGACACGTCTTATTTCCTAGGGATATTCTACTTAATAATTTCCCATCTTAATTCTCTAATCATGATTAGAAAATTAATTTAATAATTATATTTACGATTATTTCTCTAAGGAGAAATCAGGATGTTACAGGAGGAACGCCAAGAAGTAGCCATGGCAAATGAAGGCAAGAAAGGAAAGTAGGTGGTTTAGGTTGCGCCCAGACCGCTGAGCGACCTGAGGAACCGCTGAGCGACAAGAGGGTTCACTGAGCGGGCTCATGAATCGATGAGCGGCTTGGGGCTGGAACCTGAGAACGGTGGAAAATATTTATGAACTCGCAGGCTCCAGAGCGCTGAGCGGCAAAAGGGTCCGTTGAGCGGTCTGGCCAGCTTTAGGGGTGTTGAGCGGCCAAAAGGGGTCCGCTGAGCGACCTGAAGCAGGATTTTGGAAAATGGTTTTAAAAATGGAGTATGTGACTTAGATACTTTGGACAGGGGTGACGAAGTGTACCGCGAGCTCCCAGGGGTATTAAATAACCCAAGAAACACTAGGTCACCAAGCTAACCTGAATCAGGAAACAAATGTTTGTAAAGACTATCATGGGGCCCACAGTTTCCAACAACCATTGATTGAGCTGATACGTGATGTATGTGGAACATTGCATGAAGTATGTTTATGATGATGTATGTGGAACATTGCATGAAGTATGTTTATGATGATGTAAGTAGAACATTGCATGAAGTATGTTTATGATTAGAATGATTATAATGTCATGCATCATTAGGACAAGGTTGTCATTTAAGGGTTAGGATGACCTTAGAAAACTAGAGGTTAATCACCTAATATGTAAAGATTATAATGGAATACTAGGGAACAAGTATGTAGTTATATGATAGGAATCCTTTCTCTTGGCACGTCTACGGACACGCCCCTCACCAGTCCTAAAAGGGTGGATTGATCAATGATGCTACCTCACCAGTCCCAAATGGGTGGATTAGTCAATGAGGTTAATGGCATGATGATGAGATATAATGAGATATGATGAGATATGATGAATAAGATAGGGTGACGTCACACCTAAATTATGAGTATGATGATGAGATATGAGTCCCCTGCTTGGTTACGTCAAAAGGGTACGGACCCCCACCTCCCTACTTGTAGGAAGGGTAGCCCACTTGATTGGCGATGATGGACACAGACCCCATCAGTAGATAGCAACTACTCTGGTGTGAGCACAGCCGGGTCATCGTCAAGCTGGGAACAGAAGTGGCTGTAGCTGTAGGCCACAGCTATATGAGTGCGGGACGGATGTACTAAGAAGGACGCTAACCCGGGTGAGCCGGTATGCGTAAGAGATCCCCAGTTCCCCATGCATAGAGTATGAAAAGATGTATATGCAATGATATGATGAATGACTATGTGATGCATAAGTATATGGAAGTGTATGTAAGTATATGTATGATGTAAGTACCGTCAACAGAACGCTCGAGACAGCTATGTATATACACGAGAAAGTTAATAAGCACGAGAACGTAGATAAGAAAGATTAGATCCCCAGTCAACTACCAACTTAGATAAAGCCGTTCAGGATCCTAGGAAAAATAATAATTAGTAGGATTTTAGTATGCATGTAAACATAGAGATCTCCTGAGCGGCCTAGTTCATAAGTGAGTTAAAAAGGAATTCCCCCGATGCCAAGGTAAACCACTGAGGACAAACGTTCTCACCGCCACTCGCTTATGCTTCCAGGGGCAGGCGAGGACAATAAGGGCTATAAAGAGCCATATGAGGAGCCGCACGTGGAGCAGTCAAGGTCAAGCACAGACTAGTAGAAGACCAGCTAGTTTAGTTTTACAGTAGACAGATATTTTGCTATGTAATGATTATGCCTTGTATATGTAACTATTATTATACTGTATTTGTTGTAACTATCTGTGAATGGCCAGGTACTTACTTATGTAAATATTTATATTATGAATGACTATTCGTGGCAAGCCTCTGGCTCTATCGTTTGTCTTATATACTTTGATTCACACATGGCTCATACTTTATGAATAAGCACTCACCATAAAGAATTTTAAAATGGTTCGTATTTTCCATAATCAAGTATTTTCGAACAGTAATGAGGGACTATGAGTATTCCCACCAAGTGGATAACAACCCTGTGAGCATTGCGTACTACTCGAGGGTATGCAATTAGCAGGAGTGTTACAGTTGGTATCAGAGCAGTTTGGTCTGAATGAGCCTGAGGACTGAGCCTATCTGCACTTCCGAGCATATTCCTGGTTAGCCTGCACGGTATTTAAGTATAACACCTTTGTGTATAAGGTCCAAGTGCATAAATCAGTGGTACCGGAACACTGATTTGTCCTTGTTCCTTGTGCATATTCAGAATAAAGTTTGCCATGCACTAAGTCTTGTCTTTGAGACAAGGAGCGGTGTGGCATAATGTACTCTATCACCTTGCTTTTTCAGCTGTTGCATTTTACAGGGACATAGAGCCTAGGTAACTCTGTGTCTTGTTAGGTGCATTTAAGGCTTGATAGCTAAGGCAAAGTGGACTTTGTAAGTCTCATCCCCGAGGAACTTGGCCTTCTGCTATGTGTCTCCCCGTGACTTGACCGCTACTTATTAAAAGCAAATGGATTGTTAGGAAAGGAACCCCTACTAAAGGGAAGCCCTTTATTCCTTCTCTCCAGGTAAATCGTTCTTTACGCCGTAAGAATTCTTGAAAACACACTCCTCCATCTACTACATTTTTCACTTCCATAAAAATCCTATGGAAAAGGCCCGAACCCCTCTGTCTTCGGAATTTCATTTCTCTCGCATCCTTGACCCTCCTTGAGGAAAGTTCCGGGTCAAGATTGAATGTTCTACTCCTCCGAAGGAATAGGATTGGAACAGGTCTTTCCCTTCTGTTCATGGCAATTTTTAAGAACCATGCCATCCTGTTTCAATTAGAACCTAGTTAGTCCTATTCCGATGGAGGAGGTTCACAATTCTTTCTGCTCCAGCCTCTTGCGCAGTTCCAGCTTTTGTTTTCTGACTTCGAACAATGATGCAAGTTGTCCCCTCTATTTTCGATAGGGAAATCAGGTTTAACAAATTTTATAAATCACCTCTAAAAAGCATAAAATTCAAGAAGATGTTGCCTAAGAAATAGAGCAATGGTTCAAAAGAAAAATGGAGACCCTAACTAGTTTCAGGAAGATCACAAGAAGCAATGGATTCAATGCAGTGCAGGCAAGTAACCACCCCCAGAAAAATTAAGGGCCAAAATAGATTACCTAACCTAAATTTTAGAGGAAGTAGGGAGTGACGTAGAAATCGTACGGAGATAGGTGGCAACCCGATAGCGAAAAGATTGCTAGAAATCTTATAGGTTAATAAGCCCCTATACCTTCGCCGTAAGTTGGATTTGTAACATCCCGCTTTTTCCCTTAGCAAAGATTTCATAAATTAAACAGGGGAAACAAGCCCTCACACAAGCCTTTGGGTTAAAAGTGTCTGTAGAAATAATTCTGCCCGTTTTCTTGAAATTCTGCAGACACTAAAACGGATCCTTTTTGCTGTCTGAATACAATAGCATGTCTAAGGTATTTGCAAAATATATGGTGATGGAGAAAAGTTCACAAATACCTTAGATTAACTCAAATCCTACACAAGAAACATTAGTGGATCAACTTAAGTTAGTGTCTTCGGATACCAGTACGCGGAACATCAGAACAGCTAACGACCAAGAAAATGATCAAACATGATCGGGATTTGGTTCCAAAGGGAAGAACCAATTCAGATAGC
This sequence comes from Nissolia schottii, assembly GCA_003254905.1. Classification (NCBI taxonomy): domain Eukaryota; kingdom Viridiplantae; phylum Streptophyta; class Magnoliopsida; order Fabales; family Fabaceae; genus Nissolia; species Nissolia schottii. Next base: position 14,066 of record QANU01053209.1, read on the forward strand.
CTTTGAAGGAATCACAAGGTGTCTACAAGCACAAAAGAACAAAATTTACAAGGCAAAGTCCTATAACCTTCCCTAGTGATTCATCATGTAGCAACCTGCTTCCTCCTCGGCGAAAATCTCGCTCGACAACTGTTCAGCGATTCTTGTTGTAGGATAAACTATTAAAGATATAAACTCTTCGGTTAAATGTCTGTAGAAGAAATTCTGCTCAGTTTCAAAAAAATTTGCAGACACTAGAACGAACCCTTTCTGCCGTCTAAATACAATCGTGCATCTAAAGTATCCGTCAAAGGTCCGGCTACAGACGAGAATTCATAAATACCTAAATGACCCTACCATATTACTTAGGAAAAAATAGGGGATCACAAAGATGTGATCGGAATATTTTTAGAACAGTCTTACGCGGAGCGGAGTATTGGGACCAGAAACGCCAAAAACCTGATCAAAATTGATCTGCCGGAGCCCGTTAATTTTCAGCCACAAAACTGGCCAAGAGACACCAAAATACATGGCCATGAAGCAGCCCACTTGGCCATGTCAACATTCAAAGGGTGAGTAATGAAAATGACATTTAAGAAAAAGACAAAAATAAGGGTATTTTGGTAATTTTGGCCCTAAGGGCAAAATGGGAAAAGGAATTTCGGCCAAGAGGCCTATAAATACCCCCCAAATCAGAAATTTTATGCAAAAATTGGAAAACCTTGCCAAGGCTCTGCCCAATTACACAATCGACCATTATTCTGTCAAACCTAAGACCCAGACACTTCCTATATCTGACCTAGCCCAATTTCTTCAGAAATCCCCTAACCTAACCTTACAAAAAGCTCTCAAAAACCCTAGGGAAAGCTTGGAAAAGTTCAGCCCAAGAAGACTTAGGAGACATCAAGGCAAGCTAGAAGTTCACAGGAAATACCGGTACCGATAAACGTGGGTAAACTGACATAATCACTGTCTATGTGATTTAGGATGTATGATGATGACTGTCCTATGATTGTGTTAGAATATGCTAGGTTTTAATTGCTAAGTGATGTTCTTGAATATGACAATTGATTATACTTGTATCTGGAAGTTTCTGCAGATCTGGATATTGTTGGAATAATTGTTAGAAATAAGATTGGTTTATATTTATGAGAATATGAGTAAGAAAGTATGTGTTTTTTCTAGATGAGATATGATGTTAGGATGGATTTTATGTGACTTTGGATTTTATATATGTGGTTGATGGTTGTCTGGATCCGTTGGTGCTGTTTGTGATTCTGTCAGAATTTAGGAAAGCCTAAGACAGAATTAGGCATATGACACGATTTTGAAGGGAACTATATGCTGGGATTTTTATTTTGAAAAACTAATTTTATTTTTGGATTTTACACGAAAAATTGAGTGGGGATGTCAAGTTTTATGATCGATGAATTTCTCAGCAAACAGGCAGAAAACAGGATTTTTAGGAAATAAGGGTAAAACGGGAAATTCGTGTTTTGGGATGAAAAACTGGGTTGGTTTTCAGAAAATATGGGTTTAGAACTATCAAAAACCTTAAGGGCAAGTCTTGAGTCCATCGAGTTTTTGAGAACAAAAATTCCAAAGGAAACAGGGGTTTTACGGGGGCAAAATGGTAATTTTGGGAGAAAGGATAAAATTGGAATTTCGTGATGCTGAGGTCAAAATTTGGGTTTTTAAACATGAGAAATGATCTTATGACTATCAAAAACCTTGGGGTAAGGTCTTAGACCCCTCCGATTTATGATTGCTAATTTCTGACAAGAACTAGACGACTGTTTTGCTAGTCGCTAGATTTACGTTTGTTATGTTTAAGAAATGTTTGAGTATGAGATTATGTTTCTTATATGATTAATGTTATGGGTTATGGAGAGTTAGCAATATTATATGGTTGATGTTATGAGTTATGTGAGGTTATATGTTATATGATGTGATATATGATGAAGATGATGACATGAGACATTGAGTTGTAATTGCTATATATATATATATATATATATATGATTGCTTAAAGATGATGATGAACTTTGTTTATTATACATATATATATAAACTGTTGCATCAAAGTTCAAACTGTGCACATGATGAGAGAAAACCCCCTCTAAAAGGGCCTAGGCTCGGTTTCTGGGGAAGGTCTTAGTCCCGGTCGAGTACCAGGTCCGACCCCAATGCCATCCAAGGGTGGTAACCTCGGTCGTGGTTGGCGATTATTCAGGGTCAAGACCCTTCAGGTTCAGCGCTACCTGGTCGCCACGATGCGGGTTGTAAGCGTGGTTATAGCCGTGTGGCCATCGCTATAAGGGACGAGGGTGAATATGCTTATAAGGCCAGCCTTATGGAGCATACGTATAAGTGGATGCCAGCTGAAGCTTATACCAGTTTTCAGAAAATGAGAATTTTCAGATGATGCTTCTAAGTGATAAGTGCCCAAAATACACAATTTTCATCATTCAAAATGGCACTTATTCTCACATATTTTAAAGAATTATCTAATTAAAACTCTATGTTTTGTAGGTTTTAAATATGTTTTGATAAAAGGATGCAAGTAGATTAATTGAAGAATAATCCCATGAAGAAGGGAAGAAAATGGCAGAATTGGAAAAAAGCTTAAAAGAGAAGATTCTGGACGAAGAACCGCTCAGCGGTAAGTAATGCCTTGCTCAGCGAATAAGGAAGAATCGCTCAGCGAATAGACCCTGGCCACCGAGCGAAAGGACGTCGGCAAGCCACTTGCGCCGGCACCATCATTGAGCCAGCTGGAGCCAACTGGAACCAGCCAATCACAGAGTGCCACGTCAGCGCCGCCCTGCAAAAAGCTGCCGAGCATTTAATGAAGACGCGTACAAGTACGATCGCTCAGCGATAAAGCGCCGCCGCCCAGCGATTAAGTGTTTATCGCTCAGCGAAGGAAC
>QANU01053209.1:18801-29208 GCA_003254905.1 Nissolia schottii
TCATGGCCATGGCTTCGCCAAGCTTCCTCGATCTCCGGCTCCTTCACAAGCCTCGTCTTTGTTCCTAACCTAACCTAAACTAAACTAAGCTCAAAATTTCAAAGAAAATATGTAAAAGAAGTGAAGAATGGAGGGGGGAAAGGTATGGTTCGGAGTGGTCTCGGCCTCCTCTATTTATAGGCAAAAATTGGTCTCCTTCGCTCAGCGGTTTTGGTTCCTTCGCTGAGCGATAAACACTTAATCGCTGGGCGGCAGCGCTTTATCGCTGAGCGATCGTACTTGTACGCTTCTTCATTAAATGCTCGGCAGCTTTTTGCAGGGCGGCGCTGACGTGGCACTCTGTGATTGGCTGGTTCCAGTTGGCTCCAGCTGGCTCAATGATGGTGCCGGCGCAAGTGGCTTGCCGACGTCCTTTCGCTCAGCGGCCACGGTCTATTCGCTGAGCGATTCTTCCTTATTCGCTGAGCAAGGCATTACTTACCGCTGAGTGGTTCTTCGTCCAGAATCTTCTCTTTTAAGCTTTTTTCCAATTCTGCCATTTTCTTCCCTTCTTCGTGGGATTATTCTTCAATTAATCTACTTGCATCCTTTTATTAAAACATATTTAAAACCTACAAAACATAGATTTTTAATTAGATAATTCTTTAAAATATGTGAGAATAAGTGCCAATGGCACTTATCACTCCCCCTGACTTAAGACCTTGTTTGTCCTCAAATAAGAGGTAGTAGAATTATTTTACAAGAGATTAATGCATATGAACAACCAGTTAATGCAATGAATTGAAATGTTTCAAACAGTTTAAGCATGAGACCTTGTGAAACATAAAAGAACCTGAACAAGTCATATGCACAATTACTCGAATAGCATAAGCAAATCACTCTATCCAATGTCTTAACCATCAAGGAAATTCTTTTTATCGCACAACGGCCAGTGGGCCAATTTGAGTGTTTCCGCTCTATATCACCATTGAATCACAACAATGTAAATTTGTTACCTGTCTCTCCATTCAATGCATAGTATGGTCATGCAAGGATCACAGAGGACTTTTAAGGGTTGTAATGGGGCTAGGCTACAAATAACATTGGTTTTTCTGGATATGCAAATTTTCCAAATTAAGAGAGCAATGAAAACCAATTTCTTGCTGTCGCCTGTTTCTTTTCAACAATTTTCTTTTTCTTTCTTACCCCCTTTCTCCTAATTTTTCTTTTTCCTCTATCCCTTTTTCTTTTTCTTCTTTTTGTTTTGGGATAGAATGTGTTCTTTTTTTCTTGATTTTGTTCTTTTGATTCTTCTTTTGTACATCTCACTTTTACCCAACCTTGTCTCCCCCTGACTTGGATCTTTGCACATAATCCAATTTGAATGCTCTCTTAATTTAGAATTTTAGGGACAACATTGTTTTTCTTTATATGGTTCAGGGATTATGAACAAAAATTTTCTCATGTTAGGCTCAAATGGGGTGGCAAAGGATATTCCTAGTACAGGTTGGCTTTATTTGGCCAAGTGGGTTTAAATTCTAAAGAACAAAATGCCTTGATCATTTCCTTTATTTCCATACAATTATCAAAATTAGTGACTCAAACAAATTCAATTATGTAAAACAATGGTGATTCTCTCTTCTTACTTAAGTGTTTAGTTCACTCCCTCACATGGCTAGGGTTTCATTTCCTTGATTTCAAAACATCTTCAAGGTTATGCTTATGTAAACAAGTAGATAAATGCATAATGACATGTCCATGGTATCTATGTATTCACAAAGATCTAATATGGATATTGAAACAAGTCAATTCATGATGTATTTTGTTCATGCATCAAACCAAGTAAAATAAACTACTACTTTGTTTTTAAACAAACAAGTCTTAAGCACATATTAAACTACTAAGGAAATTAATTAAATAAGGTGCTAGAAAATTAAAGTGCTCCCTGTTCATGGTGAAGTTCTTGAAGTAGCCTTCTTAATGTAGTCTCTTCGTAGTTGTTCAAGCTACTTCATCTTGCTTCAATGTTTTGAGGAGATAGAGGCTCATCCTTCTTAGGAATCATGCTCTTCATCCTCTAGAAGTGTGTCTCTCTTTTGTTGTTGTTAGGAATCTTCAATGGTTGTTTTCCGGCCGGCAAAAACAATCAAAGAAAACTTCCTTTCTTCCAAATAACATTAGAGACATCATGTTTTATTTTGAATCCTTTGTTGTAGACAGAATTTCCTACAACTTTGCGGATAGAATTTCCCGCTTAAGTGGTCAGAATTTCCCACTTATTGTGGACAGAATTTCCCACTATGTTTATGGATTCAAAGAAAAATATCTTAAGGTGCTTTGTAGAAAAGATTCTTTTCTTTAAAAATTATTTTCATTTCTTCAACAAATAAGAATCCTTTTTCCAAATTAAACATGTGCACCTTTTTTAAACAAGTGTAAAGGTCCCAAACTCAGTGATTAAGTTTGAAATTAAAGTGCTTCGATTTAAGCTTAATTGAAAAAGATTAGCACTTCCGAGTTTCAATCCTAATTACATGATTTAAGAAAACCTTTCTTTTTCAACCTTAATTTAATTAACCTACAAAATAAATAAACTACTAATGTTAATAAAAACTTACAAATTTCTGGATTGCCTTCCAGACAGCGTTTTGTTTAACGTCGTTAGCCCGACGCCTGTTTTTAGCTAGGTTTGTTACCTCTCCAGGTTGTGTCTTCGGTTTGGTCGGAGTTAAACCTGGTATAAACTTAGGAACAGAACTTGCTAGCCAAAAACATTAGTAATAAGATACTAAAACAACTAATAAACTATTTACAATATTCACAATTGCTTAATTAAACAAAACTCAAGCTATGTATTTTGACGCAACTCCCCGGCAATGGCGCCAAATTTGATGAAAGCCTTTTTAACCACTTTCTCGGATCTTGACACAGCTTAGGTTTTGTCACAACCATGCCAAGCTCGTTGAAAGCTTCTATGCGCTTTAGTCGTTCAAATTAAATTTATATACATACCCTATACTGCAATTGGATTCCTTTTGGAATCTGAAAGCCGTAAAGTAGGTATGTATATAAATTTAATTTGAACGACTAAAGCGCATAGAATCTTTCAACGAGCTTGGCATGGTTGTGACAAAACCTAAGCCGTGTCAAGATCCGAGAAAGTGGTTAAAAAGGCTTTCATCACTAAGTGAAGACTTATAGAGCATGAGTAAGTGGAGGTGAGCTGAAGCTTATAATTAAAATGGGCACGGTTATAAGTGGAGGCGACCTGAAGCTTATGGTTTTTCAGAAAATGAGGTTTTTAAGACAGTACTGCAGCTATGTGAATTATGTGACTTATGTGACAATACGTGATCTAGAAGTTAAACCAGAGAACAGATGACATAGATAATGGAAGCATAGGTTCCTCAGTCACCTAATAACGTAGATAAAGCTGCTCAGGTCTAGTATATATATTAATAAATAGTATGACTATAGTATACCTGTGACACCTAGAGACCCCTAAGTGGCAGAATCATAATTGAGTATGAAAAGAGTTACGACGATTAAGGTTTTCCACTGAGAACATTTTGTTCTCATACCCGCTCCTTTATGGTTCTAGGCGAGCACGACGAGGATGCGGAGGACGTCAAAGCAGGGCAAGCAACACAAGGACGAGCATCCCTGAAGAAGATGGACAGAGGAATAGGGAACTTAGAGCTACAATAGAGATATCGCACTAGTCCTTAGTCAGTAGGCTATATGTTTGTGCCACTATGTAAGTGTACGTAACATCTATAATATTACATGTGTAACCATTTGTGAATATATGGTATGGACTTTTGGTTGCTATGAATGTTGAATACACCTAATTAATAATCGTTAAGTAAGCTACGCTACCACTTACAATGTATATTCTGTCAAGGACCAGGCTCATATTTTATACTATGATACATATAAAAAAAAATTTAAATGGTCCATATTTCTAGGTAACTGTATTTTTAAACTCATAAGCGGGTTTGCGACCTAAGCAAAGAGGTAACAACCTAGTCGGCAGGTTTGCGACTTAAGCGTGGATTAGCTAGCTAGGGTGTTTCATTTGGTATCAGAGCAGTTTAGTCCTTTGGAGCCTGAGGACTGGGCTTATCTATGCTTTTGAGCATCTTTCCTTGTAAATTTTCGGTGTATGAGTATAGTATACACCTTCATGTATAAGGCCCAAGTGCATGAATCAGGGTTCGTTGGTACCAGAACACTAATTTGTCATTGTTCCTTGTGTATATTCAGAATAAAGTCGCCATGCACTCAGTCTTGTCTTTCAAGGCAAGGAGTAGTGTGGCATGATGCGCTCCATCACTTTGCTCTCATGCAACTGTTGCATTTCTGAGGAACATAGAGCCTAGCTAACTCTGTGTCTTGTTAAGTGTAGTCAGGGCTTGATAGCTAGTGCAGAGTGAACTCTGTAATCCATTATTCCTGAGAAACTCAGCATTCTGCGAAGTGCCTCTCTGCAATTTAATTCCCAATAATGGACAGAAAAGGGAACCCCTCATCAAGGACCATTCTTGTTCTTTTCCTTGCTTAAAATTCTTTCCCAATGTCATATGTTTCCCACCCCTATAGGAATCCTTTGGGAAGGACTCCAAATTCCTATATGTTCTCAAATTGGTTTCCATATGAATTAATGGAATTACTAGGAAAAGATCCTCAGATCAAGATTAAATATTCTATTTTTTGGAAAAGGTAGACTCGAAGATAGAACTTTCCTTTGATCATGATGCATGTTGTAGACATCATGCAATCATATTTCTTACAAGACCTCATGGACCTAATGGATACCCTTATCCTAATTCGATGAAATAAATTCACAATTCTTTCTACTAGAGCGTTCTCACACAGCCCAAGATTTTTGCGCACTCGACTCCACGACTAGATGTAAAGATTATAGTTCGTGTACCCTGTGGGAGAAATCTGGGTCATCAGATTCTGTAAACTGTTCTGGAGAAACATAAGATCCAAGAAGATATCCCCTAGAGATGAGTTGGAGATCCCCACATGAGCAAGTAAGTCCTCCTGACCAGTATTCATAGCCAAAGTTTGTACCTTTAATGTCCAAATAAGATGGGACAGGAGGAAAGATTTGTAAAATAGCATGTACACTTTAGATGCGATTCATTTAGTTGGAAGAAAAGAACCTAAAGACAGAACATGCCCTCTGTCTTGATACATGTGATGGAAGTCATGTAGCATGGTTAATGAGAAACTTATGTGGATAAGCTCAATGGGTTTTGTCAAAAGAAGTTTATTATTCTATTCTGCTCAAGATTTCTTACCCAACTTTGAAAATCAAAGGAAGAATTGGAAAAGGAAAAGCCACAAATTTTGGGGAACTAAGGAAAGATGGACCAAGGATGTTATTGTACAGGTAAGAAATTAAAGGGAAAATGAAGAAAGTGGAAGTGGGAAAAATTAGGGAAAATATAAGTAAGAAGAAAGAAGATGGAACTTGGGCAAATGGTAAAACTTGAAGGAAGGAAAAGAGGTGTAACAGTTCTACCGAGTAAAACACCCCTACATCCATGATGAATGGGTATTTGAACAGACCTTGTGTCGAGATTAACCCAGTATGTAAATGGGGAATTAAGAGTTGACTGGAACAACCATTAAGGGATTAATAAAGACTTCTCACCTTTTTCCCGTTACTCTTAGTATGTTACGGGACAAGCTTATGACTAAGAGATATGAAACAGATGGACAAGTAGTGCATGAAATACAACTAAAGTGTCAAAGAAATGGAATGTACATAGAAACTCAAGAAGCTCATATTTTGGAAGGTCAAAGATACAACGGGAGCAAGGAGATACGATTGGACCCCTTAAAGTAAATGTAACTAGAGACCTTACAAGTTTAATGTACCTTTTACCTTTAACGTAAGTAGGAACATTGACGGACTTTGAGTCTGGATTAATCTAGTACGTAAGGAAACTTAGGAGTTGCCTGATATGACTACTAGGGAGTTAACGGCCTTTGTTTACTATCTACTCATCGAGGTTAGGAATCCAATGGACTAATCAGACAGAAAGCCGATGAAAAGACTAGGGAACCAAGCCCTGTGGACGAGAGATTTTTGGACATTAGAGTTAAGCGTTAAGGACCGAACTGCACTATGATTCCGAGTGCAATAGATTAGCCATGTGACCCCCAGGAAGGAAGATGGCCACTTCTCTGGAACTTGAGTCATAACCATTCCTATAGCCTTGCGGTAGGGACGAGTCCTTGACTTGGTTGCCACTGGAGTATAGGGTAAAAGTGAGGACGTTCAGGGTAAGTGAGCAATAAGAATTCAAACCTTGAGACCCTTGGACGTGTAGAAATTTCGAGGACGAAATTTTTCTAAGGGGGTGGAATGTAACATCCCAGTTTTCCCTTAGCAAAGATTTCGCATAATAAATTCGTGTATGAACTCCTTTAGAGGTTGGAAGCGTAAACTACAGGTGTCCGTCAAGCATCGGGACGCTTGTGACTATGTGGCTAGGGTAGACAAGTGTCAGATTTAGGGAGGTTAGGCTTTGGAATCTCGAAGGGGGAGAATAAGGCTTATTGAGCAAAGGTGGAAAACAAGAAAGTAAAGAGAAGAATGCATGAAAGTCGAGTAGACCTGGCAGTGGAAGAAATAAGTTTAAAGAAGACATGTACGCATCGTATAAACGGGGTTAAGGACCTAGGTAAGAGTACAACTAGTGTTGGAGGTATACACATAAATCTAAGAAGAAAGAATAACCATCGAGTGTGAGGGGATCGAGTATGAGTCTAAAGAAATATGAAAGGTTGGGTTCTGGAGGACAAAGGAGAGTGTAGTAGGCTTGAAAGGGAAGAGGTGTTAAGTGTACGGAGGGAAGCGAAGAGAGTATGAAATAAGGAGCGACCGAGGTTAGAATGGTAACCTTAAGATATTAAGGTTAAAGGGGAGAATCTAAAATAACTAGAAGGAGTATAGAATGCCAAAATGCTTAGAGATAAGAAAGGATGCCCAAAAACGTTGGCAACGCTGGAGACGTCAGGAAAGTAGAAGCCTAATTCCCTAGGACACGAGTGTCTGTAGAAATTATTCTAGTTAGTTTCTCAAAATTCTACTGACACTCAAATGATTCCTTTTAACCCTTAGAATTGAATGGAAAACCTAAAACGTCAGCCAGACAGAATTCTGATCCGTTTCGGACGATTCCTCAGACACTAGAACATCCCCGTTTGGCCTCGTTTAGCCAATAGAACTGAGCGGAGAGTCCCAAAGTCTCTGGACACCTACCCTGTACCGGAGAAAGGGTACAAACACCTTAGAATAGCCTCACGACCTTATTAGGAAGATTGGGCAATAGCGAAACCCCGAGTGAAATGGTGGTCTGTGTAATATCCCGATTTTTCCCTTTACCAAGATTTCGCATAATAAATAAGTAAGAATACATTAATAAGAAAAGATAAAATAAAATAATATAAAAATTTAAGTATTAACTTTAATCCCTGCAATATTAGTTAAAAATAATAATTTTGCGATCTCGTGGAGTCCTGTGAAGTTCGAGTCGATATTTGGTTATTATTAAAATTTAATCATGACTCAAAGGAGTCCGTAAAATACACTAATATGAAAATAAATTCGAGAATATCTCGACAAAAATTTAAATATTAATAAGAAGAATTAGTAGGTCACAACGGTATGTCCGAAATATTTTTAGGACCTCCGGACATAAATAGTTAATGAGAAAACACGACCAAAAACACACATAGAAAATTAAAACATGCATGGCCAAGGGCCACATATTTCCCACAGCAGCCACCCTTTCCCACGAGACACACACCACAGCCTTATTCATTTGTTTATTCCTAATTATGCCAACCAAATCTCATCCACCCGAATCCATCTTTGCCTTTACTGTATTCTTTCATTTTCAAATCATATGCATCACTAAGGCAAGTAACAGCACAAGGCCGTGAGTTCCTCTTCACTTGGTGAAAACCTAAGCTTCCATAACATCTCCATCCTTCTTATTTCAATTGTTTCACTTCTTGGCAAGAAATCAAGCAATCAAAGCTTAACTTTCATCCTTCTTCCACCACCGAACAGCTCTCTAGGAAGTGGGTAACTCTAGTTCCTCACCTCTTTGATGGTGGATGCTTGGTTATGTGCTTATGTGCGTGTGTGTTTCTTTTGCATGTATGTTTATGTATGCTTATGTATGTTAGAAACTATGTTAGGGCTTAGGAAGATGATTCTGAAGGGTCCTGTGACCTGGACTAGATAGGATTATTATGTGTGGAATATGTGTAAAAGCTCAAGAAGGATCCATGGGAGAAAGGGGAGAAAAAGGGGTGAAAATGATGCATTCTGTTTTCAGCCTTGCCCAGGTACCGCTGAGCGGCCCCAGGCGCCGCTGAGCGGAATGCATCCATATTTTTAAAACGTGCACTCCAGAGCGCTGAGCGGCTGGCAGTTACCGCTGAGCGGTCTGAAGCTCACCGCGGATAAAGATAAGGATGAAAATATATTTTTGAAAGAGGATAAGGATGGAGAGATATTTTTAAAACCGTGTCAGACCGCTGAGCGATGGGACTCTTACCGCTGAGCGATAAGACTCTTACCGCTGAGTGGTAATGCTTTAAGCGCTGAGCGCGAGGAGCTCAGACCGCTGAGCGGACAGTAGTTCCGCTGATCGGCCTAAGACCAGAATGTTTTATGGAAACCATCTTAAGGCACATAGTCTAATACTCAATGCTGTAACTGTAATTTGTAACTGAAATATGGGAAGTATATGCAGTATGTGACGTAATGTGTAGCATTCCATGCATTCATGATAAGGAAAGTTTAGAGGATTAGAAATAATTATGAGCTAAGTAAAGATTATGAAATGAACAATAGGAAACAAGTCATGTCATGCTGCAGGTACTAAAAAGAAATGAAATTCTGAGATGTTGCTGAAAATGCTGAATGAATGAAAAATGCTGAAAATTCAGAGGCCGTGATCACGAGAGCCAAATAACGAGCCTATTTCAGTAGGTCAGAGGGACATACTGAAGATGGAAGCCCGCCACAGGTAGTGTCGATATGGCATACCTGGAAGTGTGCGGTTACCACACTTAGCACTGTAGAAAGGGGGCAGGCTAAGGTGGGGGTACAATATCCGCCCACTGCCGAGGGGTCAAGAGATCGCTCGCGGCAGGTGGAAGCCCACCGCAGGTGTCGAAAGAGGGCCACCTGGAGGTGCGACGTGTAACACCCCTATTTTCAGCTTACGCTCTAATCGTAACACTGATTATAGGGTTGTTATCTGCTTGGCTGAGGTTACTTTTAGCCCCTACTTTTAGCTTGGAAAATATTTCTTACTCGAAAATACGGACCGTTTTGAAATTTTTCTCACATCCCACTAGTTTACAAATTTAGAGCCATACGCGTCAATAAATTATATATGGATACAAGCGATAGAGTCTTATCAGACTTAAGCGTTGCCATTCTAAGAAATAGGTCTCCAGAATATTTTATACCAAACATATATGTACAATCAATTGGTCCATAATACAACTGCACAGTTAAATAATAATATACTTTACATTTATCACACTTAGTCGCCAACGACTGATGAAAGCCTTTTTAACCACTTTCTCGGATCTGGGCACAGCTTAGGTTTTGTCACAACCATGCCAATCTCGTTGAAAGCTTCTGTGTGCTTTTGTTGTTCAAATTAAATATTTATATACATACCTACTTTACGGCTTTCAGATTCCAAAGGAATCCAATTGCAGTATAAGGTATGGTCGATCCCACAGAGAGTTGCAAAAATACCATTCTTGAGTTTGTTTAATCAAACAATAAAGTGAAGGATTTGATAATTGTTTTTATAAACTAAATAAGTAAATAAACAGCATAAAAGTAAATAGGAAACAAAGCAGAGGTAGTTCCGAAGCTTGTTGGGAATTTTAATCATATCATAGTTTCATGCATCCAGTTACTTATTACATAGAACTATCATTTGATTGCCCGCCATCAGTTCTTAACTTGTCATCACTTTCGCGCATGACAAGATCACAGGTTTCCCTTGTCAAACTGTCACTTTCGCACACTAGCTTAACAAGGTACGCCAGCATTAATCCAGATGTTAAAACGGCTAACCTTAATTCCAGTTATGGCAACAAGATTAGATGAAATGGTTTAGGTCAGACTCTAATGATTGTAACTTTCGTTCACCACGTTCAAGCCTAGGATCTAGTTAAGCATAATGATATTGATCTTAACTTGGTTATGATTTAATTAGTACAACTATCGTTCATACAACTAAATCCCAAATCAAGAATCAAGACATTACACAAAACTAGCATTAAGATTAAAACCATTCAAGGAAATCATAAGAAAAAGGATAGATTCATATATAATAGTTACATGGATACAAGCACTACAATAAT
>QANU01053255.1:0-11728 GCA_003254905.1 Nissolia schottii
AGGCTGCAGGTGGGTCTATAAGGTGAAATACAAGTCCAATGGAGAGGTGGATAGATACAAGGCACGGTTGGTAGCCAAAGGCTACACACAACAAGCTGGGATTGATTTTATGGATACTTTTTCTCCTGTTGCTAAGCTTACCACAATGAGGGTTCTTTTGAGCATCGTAGCAGTCCACAATTGGTCCCTCCTTCAATTGGACCTAAACAATGCATTCTTGAATGGTGATCTGTTTGAGGAGGTTTATATGGACCTACCTCAAGGTTATAAGCTTCAGGGCAGCAGAGACAACTTAGTATGCAAGTTGAATAAGTCAATTTATGGGCTAAGGCAGGCCTCTAGGCAATGGTTCCATAAATTCTCCACAACCTTGATAAAGGGAGGTTTCACTCAATCAAAGAATGATTATTCTTTGTTTTCTTCAGGGTCTGGTACTAATCTAGTAGTCCTTGTGGTCTATGTGGATGACATCATCATTGCTAGCCCATCTCAAGAAAGAGTAGCTGTTGTGCAAAAACAGCTTCAGGCATAGTTCAAGCTCAAGGTCATTGGTGATTTGAAGTATTTCCTTGGCTTAGAAATTGCTAGATCCCCTAAAGGTATTTGTTTAAACCAACGCAAATATGCCTTGTCATTGCTTGAGGAGACTAGGTTCTTGGATGCTAAACCAGCTACCTTACCTATTGATCCCAACCTAAAGTTGAATGCCACTGATGGTGATCTAATTGAGGATGCTGCCATGTATAGAAGGCTGATTGGAAGGTTGATCTACTTGACTATTTCAAGGCCAGACATCACCTTTGTTGTCAACAAACTCAGCCAGTACATGGCCTCTCCAAGAACTCCCCATCTGCAAGCTGTGCACCATCTCCTGAGATACATAAAAACAGCACCTGGCAGATGAGTTTTTTTCAGCTCCAAGTCTTCCCTGATCCTTAAAGCTTATGCAGATGCCGATTGGGGGAGTTGCATTGATACTAGGAGATCCACAAGTGGTTTTTGTGTTTTCTTGGGAGATTCTCTAATCTCTTGGAAGTCCAAGAAACAAGCCACGGTTTCAAAATCCTCAGCAGAATCAGAACACAGGTCACTTTCTGCAGTGGCTAGTGAAGTCACTTGGCTCAATGCCTTGCTTAAAGATTTTGAAGTACCCTATAATCCAATCATGGTGTTTTGTGATAATCAGGCTGCAATTCACATTGCCACCAACCCCTCTTTTCATGAGAGATCAAAGCACATTGAGATAGATTGTCACTTTGTGCGTGAGAAAGTCAATTCAGGCTTGATAGTGTTGTCCCATGTACAGGGCAAACATCAGCTGGCTGATTTGTTTACAAAGGCTATACCTTCAGTTCAGTTCACTTGTTTGATGTCCAAGTTAGGAATGTTGGATATATACCTTCCTACTTGAGGGGGGTATTAGCTTACTTGCTATGCAAGTAGCTGTAAATAGGCTGTTAGTTTACTTGTTGTGCAAGCTGTAAATGTGCTGTAATTTTATTTTCATCACATGCCAAATGTGGAAGTAGGTTGTTATTGTTAGTTGTAGTCAGTTAACAATTCTCCCTTGTATATAGGGCATATTTACTTGTAGTTTTTCATCTCATCAATTCAATGAAGTTCATTCACTCAATTCACCAATCATCTCCTCTCTTTTTCTCTGCTACTGCATTCTGTTCTGCTGATTCTGTTATGCAGAATACAGCTTGATATTGAGCCCCAAATGAGAGAAAATAAAAAAAAATCTTCACTCCTTTTATTTCTTCTTCTCAACGTGTCTCTCTTTCTTCTTTATTCTCTTTTTCAGCTGTCACATTCAATTTGAATCCTTTATATATGTTAAAGGGTCAAAATTTATTTTGTACGATAGTGTGAACCGCTACCCACAGTTAATAACCTCCGCAAAGTACTTTCTCTTTGCGGAGGTTAGCCTTAACAGCTACAAAATATGAGTAACTGCAGCAAAAAAACCGCCACAATTTGAAAACTTTAGTGGCAGTTGATTCTTAACTGCCACAACCAACCACCACTAATTACCTAGTGATGGAGTACGGACTATTTAGATCATCATTTCTACTATATTGAATACTGTGAATTAACATAGAGTTTTTAGAGAGAGAATTCATGAAGAAAGAAAATGTATTGAGTTATTAACTTGATGAATGTTTACACTGAAGTCTTGGCTTATATACATGATACAATTACACCATGTGTGTTAATTCTCTATTCTAATTAATCGCTACTAACTCAGTAATTAGTTGTAACCAACTAACTCGTACTAGTTGATACTACTCCCTTATGCACCCCCTCAAACTCAGAATTGTTACGGTTACCAATGCTGAGTTTGGCCCTGAGATAAGGAAATTAAGATGAAGAGATCAACTCGGTAAGAATATCAACAGCTTTCTCATGAGTAGGGATATGCACAACTCGTATCTTGCTTGCAGCCACATTCTCTCAAACAAAATGTAGACCAAGCTGGATGAATTGGATTTGTTATCATTATGACTGCACTGAGATTATCACAATAGATGAGAGGTGCGGAAGTTAGTGGCACTTGGAGCTCGCTTAGAAGAGATTTGAGCCACAAAAGTTCAGTGATAGTAGTCGCTAGGTTGCGATACTCAGCTTCTGTGGATAATCTTGACATGGTTGGTTGCTTCTTGGAGAACTAAGTGATAGCATTGTCACCTAAACAGACACACATCCTAGTATTTGATCACCTATCAGCAGGGTCAACCCCCCAATCTGCATCACAGAAAGTAAAGAGCTGAAGTTGGTGTCCTGGGCACAAGTGAATTCCATAGCCCAAAGTTCCTTTGAGATAACAAAGTATGTGCTTGACTGCAGCCCAATATGACTGAAGAAGATTGTGCATAAATTAGCACACTTTGTTCACACAAAAGGCAATATCTGGTCTTGTTATTATTGCATACTGCAGAGCCACCACTATGGATCGATAGAGAAAAGGGTCCTTAAATGAATCAGTTCTTGTCTTTGAAAGTTTAAGGCTAGAAGACATAGGAGTAGTGGCAGGTGTGCATTCTACCATATTTTCTTTGGCTAGAAGATCTGTAATGTATTTGGATTGAGAGAGATGAAAGCTAGTTGGAGGTTTATGAGCCTCAACACCTAGGAAATAATGAAGATCACTTAGATTTTTGAGGGAAAAGGTACTGTTAAGTTGAGTGATTAGATTACTAATTACTTGTAGTGAGGAACCAGTGATGATCACATCATCTACGTACACTAGAGCATAGAGAGTATAGGCTGAAGATATCTTGATGAATAAAGAGGAATCACACTTTGTAGCAAAGAAGCCCAAAGCCTTAAGACTGTGTTGAAGCTTCTCAAACCAGGCACGAGCAGCTTGCTTGAGTCTATAGAGTGCTATATTTAGTTACACACAAGATGAGGATTTTCAACAGTAAACCCTTAAGGTTGGGTCATGTAAACTGATTCAATTCTAGGTTAACATTGAGAAAAGAATTGTTAAAATCTATTTGCTTGATTGACCAGTTCCGGGAGACAGTAATGATGAGTATGGCTCTAATAATTGAAGGTTTTACTACAGGGCTGAATATTTCATCATAGTCAAACCCTTCTTGTTAATGGAACCCTTTTGCCACTAACCTAGCTTTGTACTTGTTTATAGAGCCATCAGAATTGTACTTGATTTGGAACACCCACTTGTAGCCTATTGGTTGCCTATTTTAGGGTAACTCAAACTAAGGACCATATATTGTTTTTCATGAGGGTAGAGTACTCTTCTTTCATGGCATGAAGCCACTTGGGATCTAGGAGAGCTTTCTTGTCACACCTCAACTTAGGGCCTGACCGCACATATGGCAACTTCCCTACGGAAGCTCTGACGTGGCATACTAACGTACATGCAATGTTTATNGTTTACATGTTAAACTGAAAATGTTGTTATGAAAATATGACTAATAGCATAAATGCTAGATGGCAGATCCTGCCCTAGGTGTCTGGAGCATAACTACTAAAGATTCTGGTAGACCCCACTGCTAAGCAGAGCTTACCACTGATGCTGGATCCTCGTTGCTACTGGACGAGGGGGACGTCCTCACTATCCTCAGCCAAATCTAAAAATGTTTTGACAGAGGAGTGAGTTATCAACTCAGTGATAGGTATCTCAGTACCACACAAATAACACATACTAGACGTAACATGATGGCATATAGATACATGTATATATATACACACACTAAAGGAATATGTAACAATTAAGACAAATATAAAACTGTTGTATGAAAGGAACTAAATAAACTGCATACACTAAATAAATTAAATGACTGAGTAAATTGAATAACTGAAATAATTGATAAAACTGAATGTACTGAATAACTGGATAAATTGTGCTAATAACTAGAAAGAAAAATTGTATGTATGCCTACGTCCATTGCGGAGGGGCACGATTCAAGGGAGCTGCAGCTTGACCTTACTTCACCATGATAAATTCAGGCGATTCTAGTATGCAGACAACCTGGAAATCTGTGAGGGTACACATACCCTAAGTCTAATGAGCCTTGCGCTCAAGGGTCTGGTATGACACGTATGCCACATCTAAGGAGCCTTGCGCTCCTATCTAACTACTACTAGGTGTGAGCGACGAGGTCATAGGACCTCGTGCTGTTCTAGATCATCTACCCTATAATCTAATGTTCATGAAGTCTTGTAGGGAACTATCTTTGATTACCCAAGTTGTTAAGGCCTAAAGCTACTGATTAAGACAAGTGTATCCTATTTAACTAATCTTTGTTTATTAGTCCGACTTAAGGATTAAGGTCCCACACTTAGGACAGGATTCCCAGGTAAGAGAGGTGTGTCACAAACGGACATCTTAAGTACTAAGTCTTGCATTAGCCAGAATTTGCCCCTTGTTAGGGTCCATGCCTTAATTGGAGTCTTTATTTAAAGTCTTATGTATAAGCATAACCTAGCATTTCTAAGGGTATCATACCTAAGGGTTTAGGTCTCTGTCCTAACATAGCATGGCATAACATACATATAAACATAATCACATTGCATGTCACATAACATAGCATTTACTGAGCATGTATACATATATATATTTGACTAAATGTTTGACTAGCTACTAGCATGTTATAAAATGTATAAATATCTAATAAACCCCTAGCATGTTATAGCATAACTGACTCTATTGATGGACCACAAAAGTGGAACTATCGACGCACCAAGACCGCCATTCATTTGGAATATCACGGAACAGAGGAACGTTGATACTAGGGGCTCCAAGCGGCATGTTGTTGGCACCTGAAAAGCCAACCAAACCACCATCAGAAACCCATAAGGAAAACTTTTAACTAATAGGTCTCACAATAGTGATTTTGGCATCGTTACGGTGCTCCGGCATTGCCATGGTGTCTTGTGGACCATCGTGGGCCACCACAAACACAGCAGCGGTGACAGGGCTTACTATCCTAGGTCATCCTAAAAGAAGGAATGGCTACCTACCTAAGAGGGAGAGAAGAAATGAGCAAAAACTTTTTCTAATAGGGAAGAAGAGTCTGAAGCTCTCAGAGAGTTGGAATGGTGGGAAGAGAGCTCTATTTATTGGAGAAGAGATGGCTAAAGGGCTGGGTTGGGCCTTTTCCTAGTCCAAAAATGGAGATCTAGGGTTTTCTGGATAGCAACAGTGCGCTAAAGTGCTTTTTGGGTGATAGAGCACGTCAGCCATGTTTGCCTTGTATCTCGCATGAGATAGGCATGTCTCGCACAAGATGTGCCCATTTTTTTTTGTCGTCATATTTCTTAACAGTGGTTGTGCCCAAGGCAGCAAGATATGCCTTAGGTTTGTGAATACCATTTTTCGCTCAAGTAGTCATGGGATGATGATTACCTAGAGGAGCTGGCATAGAAGCCTCATAAGAATTGCTAATGGGTAGTGCAGAAAGATCAGCAGGTGGTGAACAGAGCTGTAGAGTTGGCTTGACTAACTGAAGGTGCAACAGGGAGAGTATATGTTATATCATTGTCCCTGCAAGTGTTATTGTTGGAAATAACAAGTATATATGGACCAGAATCACTAACAGAATTAACAATAGGTGCATTCTACTGAGACACCAACTCAATAGAAGGAACATACTTGGATGGAGACAGAAAGACATTAGGAGATATGGAGGGTGAGAACATAGTGTAATATGCAAAAATTGCCTCATCAAAGACCACATTTCTAGACACATATATTTTACCAAAGTTTGCTAGACATTTATAGCCTTTGTGATTATCACAATAGCCAAGGAACAAACATAGTTCAAACCTGAAGTCTAATTTGTGAGTATTATATGGTCGTAAACATGGATAACAAGCGCACCCAAATGTCCTAAGAAAGGGATAGTAAGGAATTTTGTGAAATAGTTTCTAAAATGGAGAAATATTTTGTAGAATTGAGGTAGGCATGAGATTGATTAAGTCAGTAGCAATGAGAAAATATTCACCCCAAAAGTGCATGGGAAGTAAGGCAGTGCTTAGAAATGTTAAAACAGCTTCTACAATGTGTCTATGCTTTCTCTCAGCACTTCCATTTTGCTGGTGAGTATGAGGACAAGAAAACCTGTGGTAAATGCCATGAGATTGCAAAAATTTGGCAAAATTGAGATATTCCTTAGCATTATCTATTTGGATTGCTTTAATTTGTTTGCCTAAGTGATGTTCTAGGAAGGTTTTGAACTGAATGAATGCTTGAAGAGCCCGGGATTTCTAATGTAGAAGATAAATCCAAGTATGTTTGGAATAGGCATCAATGGAATTGATGTAATATCTGGCACCTGAACTAGTTGCAATAGGTGCAGGGCCCCAAATGTCAAAATAAATTAGTTCTAATGGTTCATTATAAGTGGTGGTTGAGTATTGAAAAGGAAGCTGATGAGATTTACTAATACAACAAGATTGACACACAACAAAAATTTTATTTTCATCAAAAGGTATCTTATAAATTCTTAATACTTGATGAACAATTTTTCTATGAGGATGGCCTAAACGAGAATGCCATAACAGAAAAGAATGAATATTTGCATTAACTACTTGATGAGCATGATAAGCAGAATATACATTGTTATTTATAGAAAGGGAAACTACAGTTGTTTTATTGAAAGCAGAAACAGGAAATCTTGAATTAGTTGCAACAAATCTTGAGCTATTGGTGTACAAATCAGGAAATGCATACAAACCATCCTTAATGATACACCAGAGTAGAATCTCCTTGGAATCCTGAGATTTGACAAAACAACAATTAGGATGAAACTCAAAGAACACATCATTTTCCCTAGAAAATTGAGAAACACTAAGTAGGTTCTTGGTATGGCCAGGCACATGTATGGGAAACCTTGGGGATCAATCTTTGTTTTCTACTCAATTATGATTCCGTTGCTCAGGGGTCTCTAGGTGTCATATCATACTAAAACTTTAATTGTTATTATTAATCCTGCTAGTCCTGAGCAGCTTTAACTAATTTACTAGGTGATTAGGGAATCTATTCTTTGACTTACTTAACCTAGGAAAACCTTCTGTACTTACTACAATTCATTCGTGACTTTAGGTCATATCATTCTTAAATCTCTTATTCTCATGTAGGGGTTTTTCGTGAAAACCTTCTTACTTATCCTTGCCTCTTTACATATTCTTTTCACTGTAAGCTACCTACCTACAGGAACATTGATCGTCCCCTTTCCTGCAAACTACCTACACATAGGAAAGTGAACCTCCCTACAAGCCACCTACCTACAGGAAACACTGACCATCCTCTTCCATGCAAGCCACCTACCGACAGGAAAGTGAACATCCCTGCAAGCCACCTACCTACAAGAAACACTAATCGTCCTCTTCCCTGCAAGCCACCTACCTACAGGAAAGTGAACACTCTTGCAAGCAACCTACCTACAGGAAATACTTATCTTTACTTCTCTACAGGCTCCTACCTACAGAAACCTTAGACATTTTACTACCGACCTTGTGCCAGGTAGGATAGTAACCACATCTTAACACATTGCCTTATCATGCTTTCAAGGTTCCTCTAACATATCTTCATAACGTTTATACATACTCTGGGCTCTATAGTTCTCTTACATATTTAACTCTATCTTGAGCTTATTTATTCTGTTCCTACTTACCTTTACTAACTTCATGCTATCCTTACACTATCCTTCCTACCTTTCTTATTCGTTACTAGCTAATCCCTAGGATCTTACTCATACTTCCATAACTCCATTGCTTTATCTCGGACCCTCAAGCCCTAATTGCTCTAACCCTCCTGCATCCTTGTTCCTGCTCATCCTATGTCTGCCCGTTCCATCTAAACTTATCTCCCCAACACCCTTTATGCTCACGTGTATCCTTAAAGCTTGATTATTTCTACACCTAATGACATTCTTCAGTCGCTCAGCGTACCCTTCAAGTCGCTTAGTGATATAGAACCTTTTGTAATATGGAGATTAAGAGTAATTATCAATGTTAGATTAGGATTAAAACATAATCACTTGTCTCCTTATAGTCATCAAAGGGTTGGCATAGGGTGGTGCCATCAGACATGACCCACGTATGTTTACAAAGAGACAAGAAGGGGAAGTATGAGGGTTATGGTTTGGGGGGCTTTCGGCCTTGCCCCACATCCCAAAAATACCATGGGATCCTCTCCAAGGCCTTTTTGGCCAGCTAGGGAGCTCAGAGAGCAAGCAAAAAATGAGCCTTCTCCAGCAAGCCTACAAGGGACAACAATAAAACAGCTTTCAGACAGCACCAGGGCTTATCTGACTTGCCCCCTAGTGACTTGCCAACAAAATAGCCCCTTCCACCAACCTTGCACCCTTTAGGGACCTTTCCACCATACTCTAGGATAGAGGGGCAAAAGGATGTTTTGTCCATACTAAGTTTTTTAGTGAAAGAGACTTGCATTGGGATGGAGTGATAGTGACAAGTGAGGGGAGGCAGAAAGAAGCCCTGCAGAGTGCAGCCTTTGAAAGGGACACCTCAAAGGGATCCAAGGCATGAAAAGAGAGGAGAAAAAATGAGATAAAGGGAAGGATTTTCGGAGTAAAAAAGACACACAGAGAAACCTTAGAGAGGACATACACACAGATAGCAGAAACCAGAAAAAATCACATCAGCGCGAAGAGGCCCAGACCTGAGGGCGTGTTTGGAATTAGCCTGAAATTGCTTGTTCTCAGCTCCATAGCTGAACCACCCACACTAGGGCTTGGATTGGGAGGCAGGGTTGTTCACCCCTCACCATCCAACCCTTATATTCCCTATTTCTCTTTTGTCCTTCCATTCTAGTTTTTACTTCACCATTTTCCCCTTCCATTCCTTTATTCCCAAAGCAAGTTTACCCAAAATCTCTTCTTCATTCACTTTCATTGTATGTTTTAAACTTGTTGTTCAAAACGGTTTAAATCACTTAGCTACCACTGGGAACTCTAAGGTTGCTCACCTACTCCACCACAGGTTTCCCTATGGTTCTTGCTTCAGGCCGCTCAGCGGGCCTCCTTGGCGGCCCTGCGGTTGCGTGAATACCAGGGCTGCTCAGCGGACCTCCTTGACCGCTCAGCGTTCAGGACGTAAAACTAGGTCATAACTTGGCTATTTTTCCTCTCTTTCACCCTTGCTCTAAACTATTCCATGTCCAACTCTTAGGACTTCCATTCCCAGTTTCAACCCACTAAGACTATGTATCTCTCTTCTAAAACATCATAAAACATAGACACATAACATATTCCAACATCTTCAAGCATAGAATCTCATAACAACCCTAACACCACCAAGAGGTGATTTAAGCTAGTTTTATCCACAATCCACGTAAACCTAACATAAACTATCACAAACATGCCACATAGATAGTGGGAGATTGGTTTACCCACCTTTGGAGAAGTTCACCAGTTGATGGAGAGAACTTTGCCTAAAAGTCTTCAGAAGCCCTGGATGCTTTCAAAGCTTGCTTGCTCACCTTTTTCCAAGAGAAAACTTGAGAGGAAAGTGATGAGGAAGACCACGGTTTTCTGGGGGAAAGTGATGGAAATTTGGTTTTAAGTAGACAAGAAGTCAAGGAAGGAAAGCTTAGGAAAGTTTGCAAACGCAAAACACAAAGTTATGCTTGGCTTTGATGCCTTAAGAAGAAAAATGACATTGGAGAGCTATGGGAAGGAAGGAATTAGGTTTTGGCCCACTATTTATCGGAGAAAATCGTGAAAATAAGATGAGCATGATGACTTGGCTTTTGTGGTTCACAAAGAAAGCCAAGTTTGACTTTGCTTTGACCAAAATCTTGTGGTTTAGGTTTTTCTCATGTGTTTTTCATGCCCTAACTCTGTGTGTGTGGGTCATGGCTTTGCTTCTTCAAATTGAAGACCAAACTCTGTTTGTGTTTAGTTGTTCGTTGTTTGAGTGTTTCGCATACGGTCGTCAATATTTCGATCACGTTACCGTGATCTACTAATTTTTCTAGTGAGGAATTTACGTTCATCCAAGGTATTTGTAAATTTGTTTTCATGAAAGTGTTCTTTACAGATACCTTTGATGCGCAATTAAATTCCGATGACGAAAGACAATAAATCCGGTGTCTGCGGAGTTTCGCAAAATTGCGAACTATCGCCTTATTTGGTGCTTTTGGGGGATAAAATTGGGATTTGCAACTCTAATCTAATTATATTACTTATATATCTATTTATTATGCGAAATCTTTGTAAGGGAAAAAGTCGGAATGTTACAGCAACAATATGGATCGTAGAGTTTGGGATGATAGCAAACTGGAGGTGGAAGTGGATAATTTTTGTGGAGAGAGAAAACAAAGAAATTATACTCAGAGTAGCGGAAGTAGAACGAGACTATACAAAGACAGCCAATAAGGAAACATGGTTGATACACATGTCATTGTGGATGTTATTGCTTTGATACCATATTAAGAAATCAAATAAAATAATGATTTTATTATATCCTTATTGTGTTCTTAATGAGTATAAAATGATATATCTATTTATAGGTTGATAATAAAATAAAAATATAATAATAAGAATCAAATTAAATCAACAATAAATCTTAAAATAAAATATAATAAGATATAATAATATCCGAATTTATTCTTAGCATAAACCAAGGTAGTAAATTAGGAAAAGTTTAGAATGAGAAGCTCAAAAACTTCTTATTCAATGCGCACTCATTTTGACCTGTTCTACCCAGTATACCTTTTTATAATTTTTTTATTCTTTAACTGAAATTTTTTTTATTTTATCCTTCCTTGTGGATCAAATTTTTAAATCAAACCACTCTCTCCAACCCAAGGCCACCAACCATCATCTCCGACTGAGAGTGCTCGGGTCTTCCAAGAGAACCACCTCCACTCAAAGCCAAAAACACGAAAAATGTACGCAAAGATAGAAATAAATGAATTTTTATCATCAATCACACAAACCCATAAATAACAATCTTGATCTACAATATCAACCCAAAAGTTTATCCTTAATTAGATCTAAAAAAATCAAATTTAAAGTCTTCTCCTTTATTTCATCATCAACAACAAAATTAACACACCAACAGGCCTGTAGAGTTGTAACTCACGTATAACCAGATTTAAAAGCTTCATCTTCTCAAACACACACTTAACATCATAGTAGATTTCAACTCCAAAATTAAAATCAAGACAAAATCTAAAGAATCGTGACAAAAATGACAATTACGAATAGATCTATATTTCCAACAA
>QANU01053268.1:0-20851 GCA_003254905.1 Nissolia schottii
TTGGTTTATAAATTATTATTTGATCGCGCACTAAAATCTAACGACGTTTCGGTGAGCGTCAATCGTCCTCAAAATCCAGCAGCATCCCCTTTGCGCCGTCCGCGGAGGCGGAGGCGGCTCCCGGTGGTAAGTGGGTCAAGACGTAGGCTTTGGGGATGATGACGCAGTTGAACTTGCCGACGTCGCTGGGTGTGAAAGCCTTCTCGAACAGGGACTCCTTCATGTGCTCTGGCACTCATTGGTGGAGTGGCTGCTGCATGAGTGGCTGTGGCGGTGGTTGGTAGGGAGAGAGGGGGGGAGAGTGGGTGGGGGGATGAATGTGGGTTTGAGGTGGAAGCTGAGGGAGAGAGGAGTTACTACTCTAGGGGTGCCAAGAGCGTACCGGACTTTTGCACCGTACTTCTAACTATGTTTCGAAGCTCTCTTTGCTAGTTGCACGCTGCATTTTTATGGGCACATGTTGCTAGCAGCAATCTCACAAAACTACTTGGAGCAAAACCGCCTATATATTCCTAAAACTAGCTATTCCTAACCCGGCTATTCCTAAATAGAACACTAGCAGTTTTCAGACACTCACTTAAACTACTCGGAGCAAAACCGGCTATTCCTAAATAGAACACTAGCAGTTTTCAGGCACTCACTTATCAATGCAAGTATTTTTTAAAAGTTTATACTATTTCTCTATAGTAGCATATATTTTTTTAATGTTTACCTCAATGTGCTTGTTCATTTCTAATCTTTTGGATATATTTTGAGCTCATGAATTGAACTAATCGAAGGATTTAATTAAATAAATAATTCTAAAATATTCAAATTGTATACCTATACAATGGCGGAACTTGTTTTCAATTTTTTCAAAGTCTTAGGCTACATTGTTTTTAATTTTTCATCTTTTATATATTAATTTTTCATCTTTTATATATACTTGTGTGTAATTATTATGACAATTAGGGATTAACATATCTAGTTATACGTGAGAGGAAAAAAGTCAATAAGCCTAAGACTTTTTTTTTAATCTTTGTTTGGGTGCACTCAAAGTGTTTATCTTCAATAGTAGTGACAATTCTTTCGCAGTAACTGAGCTCAGGTAGATTGTTGTTCAAAAAATGTTTTTTCATTTTCATGGGTAAGGATCGAATCTACACTAACATAATTAAGAAATAATGTGAATTATCACTACACCACACATTCTATTTTTTTTTTATCTACCCCCATAGCATAAAACCTTAAATTTTTGTCCCTTTCAAATTTCATTCTATTATTTAACTCATAATATAGACAATATCGCATGTGGTCCATCGACAGTTGCTCAATTATGCTTCCACTCCATAATGTTTACGAGTTTCTTTCTTTTCTCTAAATTTGTGTTTTATTTGACTTTGATTTTATTGATTTATATACCTACATTAAAAAAGATAAAAAAATAAAATTCCATGGATGTAACACATTCCTTTGCATCCTAGTCACACACACTTATGACCCATGACCTTGTTCTTCTATTTTCCTTACATTGCACTTATATTTATATTATGAATTTATAGTTTGTATGCAAAATATTTTTGTTCAGATCAATATTCAGTTAGAAGGATTAAAAAGTTTACAACTTTAGATACAAGTTAATGTAATAAAGGTATCATTTTAAATGTGCCAATAAAATAAATTATTGAAATTAAAATATTTTCCTGTGTCTAAAATTATTTACTGTTTATTACAAATTTTTTAAGTTTGTACAATTTTTCCCCTAAATTTTTAGTCATCTTCCGCATCTATACACACACACACACACACACACAAAAAAAAAAGGCGCTCATGCTTGGTGGTTAGCCACATATATGCCACCAAAACTGATTCATGTACATCCATTTTATGTCATCTCATACTTTCACCTCCACAATATACGTAATTAATAATTAGAATACGTATTTCGTATACTTTTTAAATTTATAAATAACTTGCGTCCAACCTTGAGCCCGTTTTCCTTCATCGTCTTTCTCCTTCTCCTCTCATCCCCATCCTATCACCTAAATTTATTTTTTTTCGTATTCTTTCTCTTCATCCACACTCGTCATCCTCTTCACCCTCTTCTTATCACCTGAAAGTTGATTGAATGAAATTAAGACGATAAAATGTTGGCTTTTTTTGGGAATGGATTAGGTCTACCTTTAACATTGGTGGTTTACTTGTTACAGATGCTTGAGTGGACTATTATCTATTACAGATGCTTAAGATGATAAAATGTTGGCTATTTCGTAATATGTGTTTTCGTGTTGTTAATGTTTGTACACCTGTATTGTTAATGTTTGTACACCTACATTGTTAAAGTTTATACACTGAAATTATTCACAACATTATATTTTTTTCATGTTAATGTTTGTGCACCTATGTTGTTAAAGTTTGTGCACTAAAATTGTTCACAGTATAATATGTGTTTTTCATGTTGTTAATGTTTGTGCACCTACATTGTTAAAGTTTGTGCATTGAAATTATTGACAGCATAATGTGTTTTTTATGTTAATGTTAGTGCACTCGTGTTTTTAAAGTTCGTGCATTGAAATTGTTCATAGTATATAATGTATTTTTCATGTTATTAATGTTTGTGCACCTATATTATTAAAGTTTGTGCACTGAAATTGAAGCTAAATGTATGCTAATTTATTTTGTTATGCTAATAGGTGGGTTAATTGTATTTTAAATTTCTTGTTCAGATTTCAGCATAAGTTGTGTTTAGTTAACTAACTAAGCTAGAAATAACAGCTTGTTTGGCCCATCCTTCTTTTACTTTTATTAGCCCATCTTATATTTGTTTGCACAAGCAAACTTCTATTTGCATTTCACAAAAAAAACAGCCCATTCCGCAAAAAAAAAGGCCTAATCCGTGTTTTGACCAAAAAGAAAAAACAACAAATTTTTAGAAGCATTGGCCCATCATACATTAAACACACATTCCATTCATTCACTCTTCATCATGGGTTGGGTTCGTGGGTGCTCTCTCAGTTCTGGAAGCTTCGCCACCGTCCAGTTAGCCCCTCCCAGGGACAATTCCAATCCCACTCAATTGTTCCCTTATGCTGTCGCTGCCGTCAAGATCGCCGATCTTTTCACCTCGTCTCTGCTCCAAAACGAGGAACGCATCCTGAATCGCCTCAGCCCCTGTCCCCAGATCATCAAGTGCTTCGGCCACGACTCCACTGTCGAAAACGGCGAGCCGCTCTACAACCTATTCCTCGAATACGCCGTCGGTGGCACCCTTGCCGACCAGCTCAAGAGCCGCCAAAACGGCAAGCTCTCGGAGCCCCTTGTCCGGCGACACACGAGGTCAGTACTTGAAGGCCTCAGCCACATTCACAAGCATGGGTTCGTCCACTGTGACATAAAGCTTCAGAACATACTCGTCTTCGGAGACAGGGAGGCGAAGATAGCAGATTTCGGGCTGGCAAAGGAGAAGGGAGAGGAAGAGGAACAGGGGAAGAAGAGGTGGGAATGCAGGGGAACTCCCCTGGATCCATGTTGTTGGAAATTTGATTCAGGGCTGTTAAAATTGCCAAATTCCCAAATTAACAATTAGGGTTCATAAGATTTGGGAAAAAATAAATGAATAATAGTAGGATAATCATAAATTCCACAACTAAAGCTCTGATACCACTTGTTAGAGTTTTATAAATACTTGAATTCATGGTTGTTTATACCAAATTGATGTGAAATCTCTGTAGCGGTTAATCACGATCAAGAAGGGTAATTTTGTGATTTTTCTCAACCAAATCTCCTATTTCTCTTCCATACGGAGAGAAGTAAAACCCTTTTTCAGATTTGGTATATTGAGACCATAACCGTTCCTAACGTATTTAAAATGATTCTCCTTATCTCCTGATGGATCAACACTGGTATCTATCCATTAAATCTATATTTATTTTCTTTAAATTTAATAGGTTTATAAAAAAAAAATCACTAAAAGTTAAGCACTTTTATAATAAATAATTAATATAATTATCATTAAATATGAGTTCACATAAATATTAGAAATATAAATTTTTAACATCTTTCTCCATTTTTTCTAATGAGATAGTATAACGCTTTGTGGGGGTGGTGGTGAACAAACTTATCAGGAGGCATCGACTAGTGGTGGCTAGGGCTGTCAAAATGGGCCCGGCCCGTTTACCCGGTTAAATGGAAGGGCTTTACATGCAAAAAATAGGCCCGTGAAAATTTAAAAAAAAATTGGACCGGCCCGTTTGGCCGGCGGGCTGGCCCGTTTACCCGTGAATTTTTTAAAAATAATTTTTAAATAATTTTTTTGAATTTTTTGAATTCTTTTAAACTTTTTTTTAGACTTTTTTGAATTTTTTTAAATTTTAAATATTTTTTAAAAAATAAATGGGCTGGTGGGCGACCCGTTTAGGCTCGCGGACTGACCATAAAAGAACCGAGCTTAAAAAATATACATATTTTTGGTCCAGCCCGTTTAGGCCCGCGGGCCTTAACGAGCTGGGCCTTAACGGGCGGGCCTAAATGGGTCGGGCCGGCCCGTTTTGACACCCCTAGTGGTGGCGAAGTCAAAACAAAATAATATAGCTAAATTGATGGATGACCTATCGTAGTTCTGGAGCAAAAGAAATTAATATATAATATTCCTTAATTAATTGACGTCCCTTTGGGAGTCATATATAGTGGGAACAACGACTTTGAGTGGAATGATAGATATTTCTGGTGGATAATAAACAAAAATATATCTGGTGTTTTCGACTTATCCATTTGCAGGAGAATGAAGTTGACGTAATCTTAATAATGTCGGAACAGAAATAATCTTTGAATCGCTTTCTTCTAGAATATAATAAAAATAAAAATGTTGTACTATTCTATGTTTAATTATTATGTCAATTTAATTGTCATGCAGGGCTAATATAATAAAAAAAATTTACTTTGATATCGCATTAAATTTAAAAATATTAATACTTTATAATTATTTATAATTAAAAAACAGTCGCATTCTATTAACTCTACACACTATCTGTGATAGTCGTATGATCTCTTGGACCACAAAGTGTAAAAGTGTTGTCTTGCCGTCGGTTCCTTTCACGTCTGAGAGCTTGAGAAGCGTGTCGATCCTGAAGGCTTGTGCGCCGCCGCGGAATGAGCCGTCTTTCATGCGGTTCCCGATTTTGAGAACTACTTCAAGTAGTTTTAGGAATAGCCTGCTTTTTCTGAGTTTCCTGCTAGCAACCTATGCCATTCCGGATTCAACAAACAGAAGCACGCACATTAGTCTGTTATTTGTATTGTAATTTCAATTAAGCGCTGGCGGGGTGATTATGTGTTAATAGCTAGATATTTCAGTTGTATTTTTTCGTGAATTTAGTGAACTAACTTCACACTCATCATTAGTTACCTTATCATATTCACTGATAAGATAAGTGAAACCTCCGATTATTAACATATGATTCCTCGTAAGCATACTCATTAGTAATGTAAATAAAATTCTCTATTGATTCATAATTTTTCAGGTGTCTAAACAGTATCTACGAAAACGATGATGCTAATTTGTGTATTATCGTAAAAGCATGTAGCTTCTTTTGTTTGAAGGTAACCGAATCTCATGAATGCATGTAACTTATAAGTCTTAAATGTGTGCAACTTTGAAAGCTCTCTAACGAGAGCTTCGAGCGTTTCCCAATCATAAAATAAAAATACGAATCTTCAAGTAGTCTGCTGATAGTTATGAACCAAATAATTTGGTATTAACTAAATAATTTGACTAAGTTAATTTCTATAACTATTATATTTTAATTAATTAAATTATTAGCTAGTGGATTGGATGTATTTAAAACACTACTAGTAAATGTTAAAGATGATTAACACAATTGGTAAGAAAATAATTCATATTCTAAAAGGACATGAATTTGATTGTCACTGATAATGTGAAAGACATTTTGGTGAGTGGTTTATAAATACTCTTATAAGTATTTAAAGAGTTTAAAGTCATGTCTTGACCTTAATGAAATCACCAATATTAAACACACCTAAACTTTTATAAAAAAATAAAATAAAATCTACCTGTGAACAAATAAACACATATGATAAATAAAAGAAAAGCCTCATATGTTTTCGTGTCACTTAATATGATAACTAAAAGAAAAGCCTCGTATGTTTTCGTGTCACTTAAAATAATACATTACCGGTAATCACCAACTTGGGTGAAGGTGTGGGTCACATAAACATGGATTCAACCGAGATACTTTCAACAAGCAACAATAATAAAAGAGTTATGTTACACGTACACTAAAAATCATACACCATACATACACCTCGTACTTATATACATAAAGTTTGTGTTTTAACTCATGTAATGTTTGTGCACTTAATTAAGTATAGTTGAGAGTATCATTTATAAGTTTGTAATGTTTGTACACTGGTGAGAATAAAGTTTGTGCATTATTAATGGTGTATGTATTGGTGTATAAAATTGGGTGTACATGTAGCATTTTTGATAATAAAATAGTAGTAGTATTTGAGAAGTACAATCCTAAATAAATAAATGGTGGTTTCTCACCTATTGAATTATCTCGTACTATTTAATTTATCAATTTTTGATAATTTTTATAATTAAATTTATTAAATTTTATTATTATTTTATATTCTATATGATCGTAATAAATTTTTCACTAGTCAAATCATTAAAAGAGTCAACTTATAAGAAGTTTAGAGATTTACAGATCATTTGAGTTTATGCGATGCACCTCTCTGTAAATATTGTATTGAAAAATATTAATTTATCATATTAAATTATATAATTCATTAATATGCCATATTAAATCATAAAATGATAAAGAAAGTTCAATAAATTTAATTAAAAAATTATCAAAAATAAAAAATTAAGTAACACGAAAAATTTATCACATACCTAATGTGACAAGGGAGAAACCACCATAGATAAATAATTTACTGTGTACTTAATTACGAGAAACTAAAAAACATTCCTTTCGGGATTCATCTAAAACTAAACAGCATAATGTCAATTTTGCAGTAGAATAACAGAAGAATAAATGAATACACAACCAATATAGTGTATTTTGCAGTAGTTACTTCTCCCCATAGTGTGTGCCTATAATTGCCACATCATTCAATTGAGTTGGGTCATTAAGCCATCATATAATAATTTCAGTGCAAAAAGCATTTTTCCAAACCTGTAGATCCCACTGATTTGTTCACCCCATTCCTTGACAGGACCAATCCGCTGTACCCTGAGTATGTTCGCAACTGTGAGTTGCTTAGAACGGTTGACGAGGTCCTACTGAGGACTTTTCATGGGCTTGAGCCTAAGACAGTCGAAGCACTCAAAAGTGGAGGGATCTCAAGTGTGCCTGTGCACCCCATTGGTCCAATTATTAGGGAAACTAAGCAAAGCACAAGCTATGTTCTTGATTGGTTAGATAAACAAGAAGAGGAGTCGGTGGTATACGTGTCATTTGGGAGTGGATACGCAATGTCGTATGAGCAGATCAGAGAGATGGCTTTGGGTTTGGATCTAAGCAGGAAGAGATTTGTTTGGTCAGTGAAGCCACCTGCCTCAAGACCTGGTTATGACCATTACATCACATCCGGTGAGTTTACATGCATTCAAATTTATCTTCTATTCTATTCAATGAGATTTCTAATAGAATTTTATCTAATAATGGATAAAGTGTAGTTAATATAGTGTCCTACATCAAATCAATATCAATAACATTTTCTTATTCATATTATCATTATTTATATAACACTTTTGTAATTATATTGTTGACATTATGTTGTAATTATACATTGGTGTATCCAGAAGCAATTCCTTCCAACATTATTTGTTGGGAAGAGAGGATCATCTATGTGCATTGGATCAATGCTGCAGAAAAGAGTTTGTGCGCATTAGTTGCAGAAAATGATAGTAAAGTGACATAATACAGAGAAAGTTTGGTTGCTTTATTACCTACAACCTCTCTCTCTTTTTATATAAAGTCCACTTCCCTGCACTGATATCCGCATTTGGCGAGGATCAAACACATTCCTAAAGGAAAATCATTGAATTGCTTTCTAACCAAAAAGCCTTCATGAAGCTTGTTCCACAAGCAACCTGCTAGCTGTCACTTGTAACTAACTAGTAGTTAGGTACCTCAAGTTAGTTAGTTAGTTTTCTTACTTGCTGTGCAAGTAACTAGCTTGTATATAAACTCTTGTATTCTATCACTTTAGAACTCGATGAATTCAATTCAGTTCATTCCATTTTCCCCCGAGTTTCTTCTTTGTTTCCATATTCGATTTCCTTCTGCATTCTGCAACTGAACTCGTGGTTGTTGCTGCCACTGCATTGCACCAAGGTTACCACCATGAACTTTTTCACAGCAACCTCCAAGTCACGAGATAACAACCTTACCATTGTGTCAAGGCTCACCCTCTCTCAAAACAAAAAATATATATTTTTATGAAATAACAAAACTTTATCCAAAAGATGGCATTATAAAATAAAATCTCTGCAAAATTCACAACCAAACAAAGAAATATTACAAAATAATTGAACAAGGAAAAAGTCTAACACTATGCATTAGCATTGAAGATCTATGTACATTTATCTTTTTGACAAAAAAAGGAGGACAGATTTCCAACACAATAGTTTATATAATTAAAGCCCTATAGCCGTGTGAAATTACCATTTCTGTTGTCTGGAGACCTGTATGTGATGGCGACTTAAAGATGATGTCAAGACGAACTGATTTGGACTCTTTGGAAGCATCAATATGTATATGAGAGCTCTTGGGCAAAGCAGAATCTTCTAACTGGATTGTATCAGAATGACTGTCATTACCATGTTCATCATGACCACAATGTGGCTCTTCTTTTAATGATTGTACCATAGGAGCTGAAGAAGAGATAATCTCCTGATGTACTTCGACCACAAGCATAATGATAGGTATCTGATAGCAAAAGGATAGAGAATGAAGTCTAACTAAAAATGAGGATAGGAGTATAGTTCATAAGTTAATAATAACAGCTAAAGAGATGTTACAACTGTATTTTCCACTGTCTTCAGCGAATTACTTTTTACCCAATCTTGATTCGCAAGATACCTGGCTGCATGCTGCCATGCAAACACGAGTGTAAATTTTTTTTTTATATGTTGGAAGAGACATATCAGTTGCATTAGACCCAAATATGTTTGTCCTCGATCTGGGCCACAGAACCTGCAGAGATCGGGTGACTCTCTTGACAGCCCAATTAATGTGAGGCCTCCTGGCCAAATTTTCTGCAGCAACCTTGGATTCAATGATAATCATAAATAACCTTATTAGAATCTCTTGTCTTCTGGTGGTAATATGAAGAAATGTAAAGTTTATATAGATAGATTTGGAGAATTTCAAAGTAAAGGGCTGCAATGCAGATAGGTTATGATGACGATGAAACAAGT
This sequence comes from Nissolia schottii, assembly GCA_003254905.1. NCBI lineage: Eukaryota > Viridiplantae > Streptophyta > Magnoliopsida > Fabales > Fabaceae > Nissolia > Nissolia schottii. The sequence continues at coordinate 9,428 of QANU01053268.1, forward strand.
ATATTGGCAAAAACTATGTACGGTTTGTTCAAAATCTAGAACATTCAGAGGAAGTTACAATGGACAAGCGTGTTATCCACTGACNAAAGGGCTGCAATGCAGAGAGGTTATGATGACGATGAAACAAGTATATTGGCAAAAACTATGTACGGTTTGTTCAAAATCTAGAACATTCAGAGGAAGTTACAATGGACAAGCGTGTTATCCACGGACTAGGGATATCAAACGGGCCGGGCCGAAATTATGCCTATTTTTGTGACCCGACTCGTTTATGGTTAAATTAAAATTTTGATTTATTTTTTATGATTTAACTACAAAGTTGTGAATAAGTATGCATGATCATTTTTAACTATTTTTTATAGTTTATCTATTAATTAATTAAAAAAATAGTTTAAATGGTTGATTGCGATATTATATTATCTTTTTTGTTCCTTCAACTATCTTGCTTAAAAGATATCAAATGCTTTTAAATGCTATTTGAAATCGATTCATGAATTAATACAACTTTCATTAATTAAATGACGACATATAATATTGATGTGAGTACTGTTATGTTATTGATCAAAAACACAATTGAAACTCTTTCTCGTAGATTAATCAATAATAAGCAAGGTTTGAAAGTATATATCAACTTGTAGGGCGTAGGAACTCATTGAAGGAATATATTACAAAATTTATCAATATCTATGTCATAGCACTCCAGCTGTATAACAATATAAATATAATTAAGTAGTTAAGCATAACAAATAGTTAAACATGCTCAATTATAAGTAAACTCTTAAACTCAAATATAAAATTTAGAGTCCAAAATGAAACTTTTAAAAAAATAATTTTTTTAAACAAAAAAAAATATTTCACAGACTCACGGGCTAGCCCGCTGGCCTAGTGGGGCGGGGGCTCAAACGGGCCAGGCCAAATTTTTTTTTCAAATTTTTGCGGGCCTATTTTTTTGTTTCCATGTAAAGCCCCGTCCATTTAATCGGGTAAACGGACCGGACTCATATTGATAGCTAGGGGTGAACATGGGTCGGGTCGGGTAGGACCCGACCATGTCACCGACTCAACACGCCTATCAACGGGAAGGTCGGGTCAGGTAAAATCGACTTTTTTTAAATGGGTACTCGCCAGACCCGCCACCTGTAACATCCCACTTTTTCACTGTACGGATAATTAGCGTAATAGATAATTATAGGTTAATTAGAGGGGTAAGAAAATTAAATTATTACCTTTAATTCATAAGAATCGTAGTCAAAACTAAGGTGTCATGACCCCGCGAATTTTTTTGAGGCTTAGGACGATTTTCGGACCAATCGGGAATTTTTCCGGATACCGAAAGCACCCGTAAAATACAATAATGAAATAATAATTTCCCAAATATCTCCACCGGACTCCACTACTAATAAGAGAAAATTAGTAGATCGCGAGGATATGTCCGAAATATTTTTAGGACAGCCGTACATAAAGTACCGGGACTGCGAACATCCCGATTTTTTCTTAGGAAAATAATCGTAAACATAAATATTAAATTAATTTTCTAATCATGATTATGGAATTAAAATAGGAAATTAATAGGTAGAATATCCCTAGGAAATAAGACGTGTCGCGGCATGAAGTTCGGCAGACAACCGAACAGTCGTTGTTCGCCGACGAAATTTCCTGACGCGCAAAAGGCATCCGTAAAAATACTCCTCCGGAGAAAAATTCCCAAACACCTTTAAATATTAATACCTTTAGGTAGGGGGAAATTAGAGGATCGCGACGGTATAAACGGAATATTTTTCGGACGACCGTGCGCGACGCACCGAGACTGCGAACGATAAAACACAAGCGAACCGGAACCGAGAAAAGAGGAAATTTCAGCAGCTGGAACTGAAGGGCTGCACGGTTTAGAGCTGGGATTTTATCCAAAGATAATCCCTTAAATTGTGCTTCCAAACTTACCATCACCTTACTTGTCTTACACACTAAACCAATTCCCATCACTAGCCATACCTATGCACATGCCTTCTATTATTCATCACCTTTTTCTAAATCCTAAAATTCAATCAATTTCTCTCACCATTCAGCCACCCAAACCGAGTTCTCTCCCCCAAAACTCCAAGAGATATTTTCACTTCCCGCATCCTCCATAAACACACACCAAGCCAAGCTTCAAGAACACCACTTAATCTTCAAGAAATCAAGCACTCTTGCCACTCTCTTCCACCTCCCAAGAACCGAAACATAGCCCCAAGGTCCCCTCATCTTGGCTTCATTTTCTTCCTTCCAAAATCAAGAGGAACAACCTCTTCACCCTCCACCTTGCTCAAGTTCTTCATCTTGGAGAAAGGAGAAGCTCAAGCTTTGGAAACAACAAGGCTTGTGGGACTTCACTCCAAACTTCCCTCACCACCACCAGGTTTTTCTACAGGCGGGTAGTACTATCACCCCTGTCTATAGGATGTTTATTGTATGTTTATGTGTCTATTTTGAGTAGGAAAAATTAGAAATGCTATGAGGATAAATATTACTGTTGCATGTTGGACATATTCACGTTGTTTCATGATTCTTGAACGTTCATGTTGTTGCTCGGGTACTGTTGGAATATGTGGTGTGAACTTGGGATAAACGTAAGAGAATGAGAGAAAATAAGCCAGGAGGTAAGCGCCGAGTGTTCCGCAGAGAGTAATGAAGAGGAGTTGAGAAAGTTGATGAGTGAGCACCTGGGATGGTGCCGAGTGTTCCGCGTAGAGGGACTGAGAGGAGCCTAGAGAGTTGAAGAGCGGGCATCAGTAGTAGTGACCGAAGGGGTCCGCGGAGGTACCCTGAAGTGGTTGAGTAGTCCCCTGGAGAGTATGTTGGGTAAGCACCGGTAATGGTGCTGCGTGGGTTCGCGGAGGATCCCTGGAGGGATGAGTGATGCGAAGAGTGCTGAGTGGGCACCAGGGAATGGTGCTGAGTAGGGTTCTGTGGAGGATCCCTAAAGTGTTGAGGAGGTCACGTGAAGTTGCTGAGCGGGCACTTGAAATGGTGTGGAGTAGGGTTCCGCGGAGGATCCCTAAAGTGTTGCGTGAAGTTGCTGAGTGGGCACCCGAAATGGTGTTGAACGGGTTCCGCGGAGGATCCCCTAAAGAGGTAGAGTGGTCCACTAGAGTTGTTAAGTGGTTCCCTGGGGAGTTCTTAGTGGGTTCCGCGGAGGTCCCCCGGAGTGATGAGTGGCACCCTGGAGAGTAGACCGAGCGAGCACTAGTAGTGGTGACCGAGTGGGTTCCGCGGAGGTACCCTAGAGCGGCCGAGCGAGTTCCTGAAGTATCTGACTAGCGCCAGCAGCGGTGCCAAGTGGGTTCTGCAGAGGTTCCCTGACGTTGCTGGTTGTTCCCGAAAAGGGGTTCCGAGGTCCCATATATTCCAACAGCACTTAGCAGTAGAAGTTTACGTGATAAGTTTATAATGCTATTTGTTTTACTATGAGTCACCTAAGGGTGCAGAGAACCAGAATACGAGTATTGAGTCTTGCATGCATCACGAGGATAGACCACTAGAGACTATGCTATGACCAAGGTTAATGAATGAAGATAATAATGAAAATAAGAACCAGATGAGTACAGAAAGATAAAGTGCATGTGATGATGAGATATGATGAATGAGAAGAAGCTAACCCGGGTGAGCCGGTATGCGTAAGGAAAAGAAAGCATATGATACCGGTTAACTAAAATGTTAAAGTTCATGCATAGTGCGCAAGAGCAGGCTCGAAGGGAACGCAGGCCTTGTGTACGTCACCATGCTCATAAGGAACGCATGGGGCTCGATCACGTCACCAGGCTCATAAGGAACGCATGGGACACGATCAACTTGCACACATACCTATGTGATTAAAGCGTCGCTATGTCCCGACCATGTCGCCATGCTCATAAGGAACGTATGGGGCAAGGTCACCAGGCATGCATATATGTGTAGTAGTGTCAGAACGGTCAAGGATGGAAAGCACGAGAACTTAGTAAGAAAGACTAGTTCCCTGTCACCTAGTAACTAGATAAAGCCGCCCAGGAACTTAGGCAAGAAAATAACTAGTAGGATGTCTAGATGTATGAACACTCAGAGATCTCCTGGACGGTCGGAGCATAAGTGAGTAACCAGATTCCCCTATGCCATAGTCAACCACTGAGAATTGATAAGTGCCCAACATATACAATTTTCATCATTCAAAATGGCACTTATTCTCACATATTTTAAAGAATTATCTAATTAAATCTCTATGTTTTGTAGGTTTTAAATATGTTTTAATAAAAGGATGCAAGCATAATTTATGAAGAATAATCCCATGAAGAAGGGAAGAAAAGGGCAGAATTGGAAAAGAGGTTAAAAAGAAGATTCTGGAAGAAGGCGTCGCTCAGCGAAGGACGCGCATCGCTCAGCGCTTTGAACAATATCGCTCAGCGGCCATGAGGTTATCGCTCAGCGAACTTAAGTCGGCAAGCCACTTGCGCCGGCGCCATCATTGAGCCAGCTGGAGCCAGCCAATAGCTGAGTGCCACGTCAGCGCTGCCCTGCAAAAAGCTACCGAGCATTTAATGAAGACGCGTACAAGTACAATCGCTCAGCGATAAAGCGCCGCCGTCCAGCGATCAAGTGTTTATCGCTCAGCGAAGGTACCAAAATCGCTGAGCGATGGAGACCAATTTTTGCCTATAAATAGAGGAGGCCGAGGCCATTTGAAAGCATTCAATTCCAACCCCTCCATTCTTCACTTCTTCCACATTTTCTTTGTATTTTGAAGCTTAGTTTAGTTTAGGTTAAGTTAGGAACAAAGACGAGGCTTGTGAAGGAGCCGGAGATCGAGGAAGCTTGGCGAAGCCATGGCCATGACGGCGTGAGCACGTGTCATGGTANGAACCAGATGAGTACAGAAAGATAAAGTGCATGTGATGATGAGATATGATGAATGAGAAGACGCTAACCCGGGTGAGCCGGTACGCGTAAGGAAAAGAAAGCATATGATACCGGTTAACTAAAATGTTAAAGTTCATGCATAGTGCGCAAGAGTAGGCTCGAAGGGAACGCAGGCCTTGTGTACGTCACCATGCTCATAAGGAACGCATGGGGCTCGATCACGTCACCAGGCTCATAAGGAACGCATGGGACATGATCACCTTGCATACATACCTATGTGATTAAAGCGTCGCTATGTCTCGACCATGTCGCCATGCTCATAAGGAACGCATGGGGCAAGTTCACCAGGCATGCATATGTGTGTAGTAGTGTCAGAACGGTCAAGGATAAAAAGCACGAGAACTTAGTAAGAAAAACTAGTTCCCTGTCACCTAGTAACTAGATAAAGCCGCCCAGGAACTTAGGCAAGAAAATAACTAGTAGGATGTCTAGATGTATGAACACTTAGAGATCCCCTGGACAGCCGGAGCATAAGTGAGTAACCAGATTCCCCTATGCCATAGTCAACCACTGAGAACCACCGTTCTCACCCCCACTCACTTATGGCTTCAAGCGAGATAGATGACGTCCCCGCCGAAGAAGAGGTGGATCCTGCGCAGCAGATTTAGGACCGTAGACCCTGAGACAGGGGAGGAGGCAGAGCTTTGGTCAGTCCTAGTAGTGAATCGTCCCACACCCCGCCGAGTCGCGCCACCGATACTCCCTGAGCCAGAGACTTCCGCCGACGGCGAGCCCACTCCATATGAGAAGGACGTGGAGGTCGACCCAGTTTCTGTGAGATTGCGACCGCCCAAGACATACCAGCAGACTGCACGGATGAGGACGGCCCGAGACTACCGGTGTCACTTCGCACCCCGCACTCCCAGCCACGAGGCAGGTCCATCCTACGGCCCCCGAGACCCGCCAGATGTACCAGTGCCTTCCTTACCCGAGGAGGAGTATCCTCTGGTAGCCATGGAGGAGGATGACGAGGAGGATGAGCCGGAGCCGGAGTACGAGCCAGAGGGGTCAGAGCCGGAAGAGGATCCAGAGGAGGACCCCGAGGAGAATCCGGAGGAGGACCCCGAGGAGAATCCAGAGGAAGAGTTCAGCGAGGACGAGCCAGAGACCTGACCAGCACTATATCCAGACCCTGTCATCAGACGCTACCTTTTTGCTAGTAGTCCCAGCTTTATGTGTATTTTGATGCATTCTATTTTGTAGCCCTGATAGTATGGGCGGGCTTAGGGTATGTTTAGCCCTTTTATGTATTATTACAGTATTTATGATATGTACACATGACTTCCTGACATGTATGATATTGGCTGTTGGACCCACTTGGTGCTATTTACTTTACTGTTCATGTATGTATGTGTATGACAGACGACGCACGTATTTATCTGTTATACGACTATTTGGGACTTATGATAGTTCACACGCATGGCTCTAGTTTGACATAAGATAATAGATATGTTTAAAAGAAAAAAAAAAAGGGTCCTTGTTTTCAGTTAACTTAATTATTTTTCGAAGTAAAGTAGGGACTACCAGTATTCCCGCGCACAGCAGATAACAACCTAGCAGACGCAGATTATGACTTAAGCATAAGCGGCTAACCTAGGGTGTTACAGTTGGTATCAGAGCAGTTTGGTCCAAGTGAGCCTGAGGACTGAGCTGCGCTATGCTTCCGAGCATGATAACGGTGTAGACTGCATTCACCACCGCTATGGTGGACAAGCATTTTCCCCGCGGGATGAGGAACCGCAAAGAGGTGGAGTTCATGGAACTCAAGCAGGGAGATAGGACTGTGGCAGCATACACTGCTGAGTTTGACAAGCTCTGCAGGTATTCCAGCACTTACCGGCTGAATCCAGACGAAGGCTGGAAGTGTGCCAAGTACAAGCAAGGGCTGAAGGGCGCACTGCAAGTGGCAATGAACCACCTTGATATCTGGGATTATACAGTTCTGGTGGACAAGTTCCTGATACTGGAGGATTCTCAGAGGAACCTAGCTGCAGAGAACCGTGAGAGGAACAAGAGGAAGCTGGCAGAAGCTGAGAGTTCCAGACAAGACCCTAGGAAGCCAGGGCCTCTCCCCGCCCCGATCGCTAACTGGGGGAGAAGACAGACTCAGCTGCCGCAGACTCCAGGAGCAAAGGGGCAGCCTAGTCAGCCACGACAAGGAACTCCGAGAGCTGCATTGCCCGCACCAAGACCGCAAGCAGGAGGGTCTAGGTCTCACTGTCCGAAGTGTGGCAGGCAACACGGAGGAGTCTGCTTTGCTAGGCAGAATGTCTGCTTCCAATGCGGCAAGGCCGGACACATAGCCAGGACGTGCCCGACTGCACCACCCACACCGCAGTAAGCTGGCCGAGTGTTTACTCTTTCTGCTGAGGAGGTTCAGGATGCTGACGACATGATTCAGGGTACGTGTGTTATCCAAGGTGAATCATTAGCTGTACTATATGACTCTGGAGCTTCACATTCATTTATTTCACATGCTAGAGTCAAGGGTCTAGGTCTAACCCCCACTTTAGTGCCATATACTCTGAGAGTATCTACCCCTACCGCGCCTCTAGTAGAGACTTGTTTAGTGTGTCTTAAGGTTCCCTTCCAGTTGCAGGGTAGAGCATTTACTGCAGATCTGATATGTCGTACTGGATTGTGCTGCAAAGATGGTCAGTGTTCCTCCTGTGGAACCCGAGGCAACTGGTCAGGGAGCGGCGGCAATGTCTTTGTATTGCTGTCCACTCAATGGCAAGGGATGTGTTCTGTTAGCCTCGTCAGAGGTGAAGACCTCGTTGCAAGTAGATCAGATTCGAGTGGTTTGTGAGTACCCGAATGTGTTTCCGGATGACATCCCGGAGTTTCCGCCCGAGCAAGAAGTGGAATTCTCGATTGACCTTGTCCCAGGAGTGAGACTAGTGTCTATAGCGCCGTACCGTATGTCGCCAGTGGAGCTGTAAGAGTTGAAGCGATAACTAGAGGAATTGTTGGAGAAGCAGTTTATCCGCCCGAGCGCGTCCCCGTGGGGAGCCCCGGTGCTATTTGTGAAGAAAAAGGATGGGTCCATGCGGATGTGTGTAGATTACCGACAACTGAACAAGGTGACCGTCAAGAATAAGTACCCGCTACCCAGGATTGATGACCTGATAGATCAGTTGAGGGGAGCGAAGGTATTCTCCCGGATAGATTTGAGGTCCGGGTATCACCAGATCCGTGTGAAAGGCGAGAATATTCCGAAGACGGCGTTCCGCTTACGCTATGGCCATTATGAGTTCACAGTGATGGCTTTTGGGTTGACCAATGCCACGGTCATATTCATGGACTACATGCATCGCATTTTTTGGGAGTACTTGGACCAGTGTGTCATTGTGTTCATCGATGACATCCTGGTGTATTCGAAGAGTGAGGCGGAACATGAAGGGCATTTGAGGACCGTGCTGGAGGTCTTGAGGAAAAAGAAACTGTACACGAAGTTGTCCAAGTGTGAATTCTGGGCAAGAGAAGTGCAGTTCCTAGGTCACGTTGTGTCAAAATAGGGAGTAGCGGTAGACCTAGGGAAAGTGGAAGCGGTTCAGCAATGGGGGACGCCCACTACTATTACTAAGATACGGAGTTTTCTAGGCTTTGCGGGGTACTACAGGAGGTTCATTAAGGGATTCTCGCAAGTCACACTACCGTTGACCAAGCTGACTAGGAAGAACGCACCATTTGTGTGGACGCCGGAATGTGAGCAGAGTTTCTGTACCCTGAAGGAGAAGTTGACAACTGCTCCAGTACTGATTTAACCTGACCCTCAAGCCCCCTACGAGGTGTACTGCGATGCCTCCCGTATAGGATTGAGATGCGTGCTCATGCAAAACTGTCAGGTGGTGGCATTTGCTTCTAGGCAGCTGAGGACGCACGAAGCAAACTATCCGACGCACGATCTGGAGCTTGCAGCTGTGGTTTTTGCTCTTAAGATCTGGAGACATCATCTATATGGAGTACGCTTCGAGGTATTCTCGGACCATAAAAGCCTGAAATACTTGTTTGATCAGAAGGAGCTGAACATGAGACAGCGTCGCTGGATGGAATTCCTGAAGGATTATGATTTTGGGTTGAACTACCATCCAGGGAAAGCTAATGTGGTGGCCGATGCCTTGAGTAGGAAGTCGCTGCATGCGGCTTGGTTGATGATAAAGGAACAGGAGCTGATTGAAAGTTTTCGAGATCTTGACTTGGAATTTACCCGCCAGCCAACGAGCATTCGATGTTGGCAGATTCAGGTTACTAGTGAGTTCCGGGTCAGGATCGCGGAAGCACAACGGAACTGCACCGATGATGCCTGGCTGGATTTAGTGAAGACGGTGCAAGCGGGGAAGATGAAGGAAGCCGCCTTTGGACCCGGTGGTCTCCTGCGGTTTAATCAGCGCCTTTGCATACCGAATGAAGGCGAGCTGCGTGCTGGCATCCTTTGAGAGGCTCATAGAAGTCATTTCACCATTCACCCAGGAATGACTAAGATGTACTAGGATTTGAAGCAGATGTTCTGGTGGCCGGGGATAAAGCGAGATGTGGCATATTGTGTAGAGAGGTGTGTAACATGTCAGAAGGTGAAGATTGAACACCAGAAGCCGCATGGATTACTTACTCCTCCAGAGATACCTGAGTGGAAGTGGGAAGGCATAGCAATGGACTTCGTATCAGGATTACCTCGGACGACTAAGGGAGTAGATGCTATTTGGGTCATTGTGGACCGTCTGACCAAGTCCGCACATTTCATTCCGATGCGAATGAACTATCCCTTGGAGAAGCTGGTGAAGGTTTACATCAAGGAGATAGTGAGGCTACATGGGATTCCATCATCGATTATCTCTAACAAAGACCCCTGATTCACTTCACGGTTTTGGACTACGTTCCAAAAAGCCTACGGGACAAAGCTATGCCTTAGCACTGCGTATCATCCACAGACCGACGGACAGTCGGAGAGGACGATCCAAGTTCTGGAAGATATGCTGTGTGCGTGTGCATTGGACTTACCTGGCTATTGGGATGAGATGTTACCCTTAGTCGAATTTTCGTACAACAACAGCTATCAGGCTAGTATTGGCATGGCTCTTTTTGAAGCTCTGTATGGTCGGAAATGCCAATCTCCACTGTCCTGGCATGAAGGAGCCAAGTTCTGGAACTGTACTGTGGATGAGATCAGGGAAGTCGAAGAATGGGTCAAGACAATTCGAGCAAGAATCCAGGCAGCACAGGACCGTCAGAGGAGCTACGCAGACGTCAGGAGGAAGCCCTTGGAATTTCAAGAAGGGGAACATGTGTTTTTGAAGATCACACCAGCTACGGGACTTGGAAGATCCCTCAAGGTCAAGAAACTGAGTCCCAGATTCATTGGACCATTTCAGATTCTGGAGCGCATTGGACCGGTTGCTTACCGAGTAGCTCTTCCACCGCATTTGGCTTATGTCCATAACGTGTTCCACGTCTCCCAGCTAAGGAAGTACCACGCGTCACCCGATCACATCTTGGAGACGGATCAGGTGCAACCGAGAGAAGATCTCGCTCTACCGATGACGCCTAGACGGATTGTGGATCGAAAAACTCGCACAACCAGGAACAAGGAGGTCAAGATGGTACGCGTCTTGTGGGAAAATGGAGCTTGCGAGGACCAGACGTGGGAACTGGAAGCAAATATGAGACAAGCCTATCCGGAATTGTTCGAAGGTACGCCCGAACCTTCATTTAAATTTTGTGGGCGAAATTTTTTTAAGGGGTGAAATGTAACATCCCGATTTTTCTTAGAAAAATAATCATACGCATAATTATTAAATTAATTTTCTAATCATGATTAGAGAATTAAAATGGGAAATTTTTAAGTAGAATATTCCCAGGAAATAAGACGTGTCGCGATAGGAGGTTCGGCCGACAATCGAACGGCCGCTGTTCGCCGATGGAATTTTGCTTACGCGAAAAAGGTGTCCGTGAGAATAGTCTCCCGGAGAAAAATTCACCAACACCGTAAAATATTAATACCTGGAGGTAGGGGGAATTAGAGGATCGCGATGGTATAAACGAAATATTTTTCGGACGACCGTACGCGACGTACCGACACTGCGAGCGATAAAACACGGGCGAACAGGAACCGGGAGAAAATGAAATTTCAGCAGCTAGAGTTGAAGGGCTGCACGACTGGAGAGGAGATTTTTGGGCAAAAATTAATCCCCAAAATCATGCTTCCAAACTTACATCACCATTACTTGTCTTACACTTAACCAAATCACATCATGAGCCATACCTATGCCCATACCTCCTACTATTCATCACCTTTTTCTAAATCATAAAATTTAATTGATTTCCCTCACATTCAGCACCCCAAAACCGTGAGCTCTCCCCAAAACCCCAAGAGACATTTTCATTTCTCACATTCTCCATAACAACACACACTAACCCACACCTCCAAGAACACCACCAAACCTTCAAGAGACCAAGCATTTTTCCATCTCCTTCCATCTCCCACAAACCGAAAAC
>QANU01053302.1:0-11637 GCA_003254905.1 Nissolia schottii
GTAGTATTCCAGTAGCCCTTGCATTTTGATATTTTGTATTTTGGATTATAGGTATGATACTTTTGGATTATGTATATGCTATTTGTATGTACTTATGATAATTATAATTTCATGATCTTTTGATGGACCAAATGTATGTATATCTTATGCCTTATCACTATACTGTTATCCGCTAAGCCCAAAGGCCTTACTGCTTGTTATACTCGTTCTTCCTACGCATGGCTCTATTTTTGTAGTTAATCAATGCAAATGAAAAGTTTAAAATTGGTCCTTATTTTCTTAACCAACTATTTGCGAAATTAACAAAGGACTAAGGTATTCCGACCAGATAGTAATCAACCTGGCGAGCTTGCGTGCGACTTAAGCGTATGCAGTTAGCTAGGGTGTTTCACAACGGCTTCTCTAAAACCGCCACGGTAACCTTAACTGAAAAATGGAAGATAATCTGAGAAAGACTTACCTTGGATTGTTCTAAAGGTATGAATTCTCACTACCTCTAAATTTCGAGGACGAAATTTTTGTAAGGGGGTGGAATGTAACATCCTGAATTTTCCCCTTATAGAGATTTCGCTTAAATCCTAAATTAGCTTAAGTAAAAGCACCTTAGAGGCGATTATTTGGACTGGAAAAATTATTTAGAAAATTAATTGCTTTCAAACGACAGTCAAATAATTGTTTCTCGATCTCGCGGAGTGCCGCAAGGTCCGTGCTAAATTTTGCCGGAAACTGGGATTTCGGTAGGCACCTAAGGTATCTGTGAAAATTGCCCCGGGCAATAAATTCACGAATACCTTAACCGGACATACTCATATGACCAAGAAAAATTAGTAGATCACGACGGTATGTCCAGAATATTTTTGGAATAGCCGTACACGAACGAGTAGGTCATAAATGCGATCAAACATGATCAAAATTGATCATGTGGCCTTGGTCATAATTAGACGCATCCCCCACGGTATATAACAATGATAATAAACTATGAAAAAATCCTATGTGCACCCCCCTTGAAAAAGAAACAGAATGGACATGCATATGTATACACACATAGTGGCATATATTAATAATAATATAATATAAAAATAAAATATGTATATATTATATATATATTACGCCCCTGGGCGTACAATCCCCCCCNTATATCTACGTAGATAATAATAATAATAATAATAATAATAATAATATATATACATATATGAACGAAACAGAGGTACGAATATATATATATAACGTACGTAATGGTAATTATATAATATAATAATATAATAAAATATATATAATATAATATAATATAATATAATAATAAAATAGTAACAGTGGCCGAATGCCACTGCTATTACGATTTATATATATATATATATATATATATATATATATACACGTATATAATATATAATATTAGGAAATATATTATAATAATATAATATAGTAATAATTAACTATATGAATATATAAGTAGATATATGTATACGTCCCGGGGGAAACGTACATCCCCTAGTAAAAGAAGTAAAACATATATGTAGTAAAACATATTATATATATATAATAATATAATAGTAATAAAGTTAGAAAATATCAAGCACAGTTCTTGCTTTTGAAATTGCATCTAAAAGGCAGGCCACTGAAGCAATTGTGCTTCATTTTCCTTCTGAGCAAAGTTTCATTTGCTGCTTTGTTCTTTTCTTTCTTTGTTCAAAATTGTGCACATCGCGGAAGCGCTACCGTACTCCGGAAAAATAGGATGAATACGCCTACGCGAAGAGGATATTTTTCTCTTCATTTCTACTGGTTCAGAATTTTATTTCGAGGTGGGTAACTCTAAGCCCACTGTCTATGTGGTTTGTTTAATGATTGTTTAAATGCATTTCTGTGTATGTGAATGAAAAACTATTTTACAAAAACTATAGTAAATGAGTTAGGGAAGCTAGATTTGGATGATTTTGAGGTTTGGAAACCATAAATGTATGGATTGGATTTGTTATGGACTGGGCCAGTTCGGCCCATTCCGCGGAGATTCTTCATCCGACCGGCCCGACCCATTAGAGCCAGTTTGGAACTGGAAGCCCATCTCTAAGATGAAGCGCGTACGACCCGCGGATCCCGCCTTTCTACAGCGCGATCATCTCTCATCACAGCGCGATCATCTCTACGATCATCTCTCATCACATCGCCAAACTCCCGGAGCAACCGAGGGAGTCTGTTCGCGGAGACTGAGGCGTGAAGTACAACCTGCCATCAACATCCAACAGGTACATAAACAAGCCGAGACACCCAGGTACACACAAGACTCTAATCTCCATCCTTACACCATCTCATACCTGTATTGACTTTGGCATCGGAGTCCTTCCAGGTACCCACCCGGCCAATACATCCGAGGAGCTCCAGGGACCGAAGAGTACCCCTCTGGTACATTTGGCGCCGTCTGTGGGGATCCCTTTTCGTCCTCCCTCTATAATCAACTTTCGGACCCTGAAGCCATGCCTCCTAAAACACGAAGAACATACCGACCAGCCACCTCCACAAATTCTATATCCTTCAGCACTCAAGCCCAATCTTTGCAACCCCTTCCACCTCCTAATAACAATCCCCCCGAAATGCCATCCATCCCTCCAATCACCCAAAACCAACCTCCTGATCCGTCGGATCAACCCGCGGACGAGGTCCAACCATCGCACGAATTAGAGAATCTTGTTCGAACTCAGGCGAAGAAGATTGAACGATTAGAAGCAGCATTGCTGACTTTAACCCAGGCTGAAGAAGAAAGGAAAAAGCAGAGAGAGATAAAGCTAGCCGCAGACCAAGCCAAGAAGAAGGCTGAAGAAGTAAGAAGACAGGTCATACTTGAAGCTCAAGAAAGAGATCGACACATCGACGGTCTTAACCATGATGCGGGGCAATACGCAGAAGAAGAGGCACAAGGATCAGTATACAAGACGCCTGCAGACACTGTTCCAGAGAGAATCCGTTTGGGAGGAAAAAGAGCGATGGGGAAGGACAACCACCCCTTCGTGGACGAAATTCTCAACGCTGCCCCAGTGATAGGATTTCGCCCACCCACTGACATGGAGTCGTATGATGGAACCACGGATCCTCAGCATCACTTGAATGCATTTGGACACCGAATGATACTAGACGGTGCTTCAGACGCCATCCAATGTAAGTCATTCCCCGTAACACTAAGGAAAGGAGCTTTAATGTGGTTTAATGCTCTCCCTCCCAAATGCATCCATTGTTTTGAAGATCTTACGGAGCGATTTTCAGCTAACTTCACTACTCACAGAACTAAACCCAAGACGGCAGTAAGCCTCTTGGGTGTAGTACAAAAAGGAGACGAAAGTCTGCGACATTATTTGGACAGTTTTTATGAAGAATGTGCACAGGTTGAAGAATTGCAACCACAAGCAGTGTTAATGGGCCTTACTAATGGCCTTAAAAAAGGCAGCCCATTTGCAAAAAATTTATCAAAGCGACCTCCACGAAGTTTAATTGAAATTCAGGAAAGAGCAGAGGAATACCTATTTCAAGAAGAAGGAATGCAAGCGATAAAAGCAGATATTACTCGCGAAGAAATCTCAAGAAAGAGATACAACCCACTTCCACGCATGGAACGTCTGCGGAATGAAAGACCTCGCATGATAAAAGAAGGCAGGTATACTAATTACACCCCCTTGACTATTTCTCTAACGCAGTTATATCAAGAAATCCAGCACAAAGATGGATTCCCGAGGCCCAAACCAATCAGGTTGAGACCAGGTACGGATACTTCTTTGTTCTGTGCCTTTCACGATTCATATGGTCATACCACAGAGAATTGTGTGAACTTGAAAGATGAAATTGAAACTTGGGTCCGCGATGGAAAGCTGGAGAGATACGTCATTCAAGAGAAGAAGAGAAAGATGGAAGCACGAGAGCCAGACAAAAGGCATTATTATCCCAAAGAATTCTGGGGAAAGGACGTAAATTACGAAGATAGACGCGAAAGAGATGGGAAGCGACTAGAGGCAAGCAGAATCATCAACACTATAGCAGGGGGATTCGCAGGTGGCGGGCCTACTCAGTCGGCGAGGAAAAGACACCTGCAGGAGGTCTTACACCTCAGCGAACAAAACCGTAACAAGCTTCCCACGAACAGGTACCTCCCAAGTATTACCTTTACTCAAGAAGATTTTGTGCACATTACTCCAGGCCATGATGATCCCATGGTCATCTTTGTTACTTTGGTAAATGCGGAGGTACGTAGAGTATTAGTTGACCAGGGTAGTTCCGCGGATATTATTTTCTGGAGTTGCTTTGACCAACTTGGGCTGAAAAACACAGACATCGAGCATTACAGAGAGGATCTAGTAAGCTTCTCGGGAGAGACGGTCAAGCCTGACGGGTATGTATCCCTCCATATGACTCTTGGACCTGAGAACCTTACCCGAACCGAACGAGTTAAATTTCTGGTGGTTAACAAACCATCCGCGTATAATATGATCTTAGGCAGACTGACCCTGAATGCAGTTAATGCCATTATCTCCACGGCTGCTTTAACTATGAAGTTCCTAACTTAAGACAATCGGATGGCGACCCTACGCGGAGATCAGGTTACCGCCAGAAGGTGTTATAATACCAGCTTGAAAGCACAAATTCCTCCGATACCTCCGAAGAGAAGATTTCATCCCAAAGCATCACAAGTTATGCTGACAGAGATATCTGTCGAAGGCCCACCACAAAGAGAACGACCCGAGCCGGAAGGAGAATTGGAAGCCGTTCAGATAGGTTCTAACCCTGAACAGGTTACCAAGATTAACAAGAATCTTCTGCAGGAAACTAAAAGCAAGTTGGTTGCAACCCTGAAGAAAAATGCAGATTTGTTTGCGTGGACAACAGCAGACATGCCGGGAGTTAACCCAAGCCTGATGGCATACAGATTGGCTATCATGCCCGGAAGTAAGCCCGTCAAACAAAAGATAAGAAAGATGAGCGTGGAAAAAGCTAAAGAGGTCCAAAAGCAGGTCCAAGGACTCAAAGAAGCAGGATTTATACAGGAAATAACGTATCCATCATGGCTATCTAACGTAGTCATGGTTCCCAAACCCCTGGGAAAATGGAGAATGTGTGTAGACTACACCAATCTCAACAAAGCATGTCCTAAAGACCCGTACCCTCTCCCCAATATCGACCTGCTAGTAGATTCCGCTTCTGGATACAAGTTTTTAACCTTTCTCGACGCATATGCAGGATATAACCAAATACCAATGCACCACGCTGATGCAGAGAAGACAGCATTCATAACGCCCGCGTGTAATTATTTTTACAAGGTAATGCCTTTTGGCTTGAAGAATGCAGGGGCAACTTACCAGCGAATGATGGACAAGATTTTCCAGGAAATAGCTGGGGAGTTGGTTGAAGTATATGTAGATGATATGATCGTTAAAACATCCGCAGAAACAAGAATAACCAGCGACCTAGAACTTGTCTTTGCTACACTGCGCCGCCATAAACTAAAGTTGAATCCGGCGAAGTGTGCGTTCGCGGTAGAAGCTGGAAAATTTCTTGGATTTATGATCACGCAGCGAGGAATTGAGACCAATCCTGCCAAATGCGCTGCAATAATTAACATGCGTCCACCTTCATCCATTAAAGAAGTACAAGGCCTCACAGGTCGGATTGCTTCCTTGAATCGGTTTATGGCTGCTTCCGCGGAAAAAGCGTTACCATTTTTTAAGTTGCTCAAAAAAATGAATTCTTTTGACTGGACAGCAGAATGTGACAAAGCGTTCAATGATTTCAAAAGCTACCTGTCCCAGCCGCCCATTCTGAAAAAGCCCGAAAAAGGAGAAACACTATTCCTATACTTATCCGCTGCGGACGAGACCATAGCCTCAGCGCTGATCAAGGATGACGCCCACGGTCAATCCCCAGTATACTTCACAAGTAAGGTTCTGCATGGGGCCGAGATAAAGTATCAAAAGTTGGAGAAATTAGCCTTCGCCCTAATCCATTCTGCACGGAGGCTACGGCCATGCTTTCAGTCGCACCCGATAAGGGTTCGAACAGATCAGCCCATTAAACAGGTACTTCAAAAACCTGACTTGGCAGGGCGGATGTTGGCCTGGTCGGTAGAATTATCCGAATTTGATATTCAATACGAACCACGCGTGGTGATCAAGGCCCAAGCAGTATCCGATCTCATCGCTGAATTTTCTAGAGTTCATCTTCCCGCGGATTCGGAAGTATGGACTTTGTTTGTAGATGGAGCCTCCAACCTCCGCGAAAGTGGAGCAGGTATAATCCTTGAGAATCCTAGCGGCCTCAAGATAGAGATGGCTGTCAAGTTTGACTTCACAATTTCTAACAAGCAAGCCGAATACGAAGAACTGGTTGCAGGTCTTAACCTGGCCAGAGATGTAGGGGTAAAGCGACTCACAATATGCAGTGACTCGCAAATAGTAGTGGCGCAAGTAAAAGACGAGTATCAAGCAAAGGATGCCCAACTACAACAATACCTCAAACTGGTCAACCAAATACTATCTTCTTTTGATGATCACCAAATACGTCATGTTCAGCGGAAAGAGAATGAAAGAGCGGACACACTCTCTAAGTTGGCCAACACGAGGCCAGGAGGAAGTAACAAGACCCTCATTCAAGAGGTCTTCCATCACCCCTCTATCCCCTCAGAAGTAAATTTCGCAGGAAGACAAGAAAACCAGCAGGCCTGTTGGATTGATCCGCTGAAGCAGATACTCCTGGGGAATTCAGCCAGCCAAACGGATGACAAAAACATCAGAAGAGAAGCTGCTAGGTACACCCTTATAGATGGACATCTGTACAGAAGGTCTGTCTCACAACCGCTGCTGAAATGCATAAGGACAAAGGATGTTCCGCGAGTATTAGAGGAAGTCCACGAAGGGGCTTGTGGCCATCACATGGGGGCGAAAAGCCTCGCACTGAAAATACTCCGAGCAGGCCTATATTGGCCAACCTTGCAGAAAGATGCCGCAGCTTATGTCAAAAAGTGCAAGAGATGCCAAGAACATTCGAACTTCCACATAGCTCCTCCAGAAGGGTTGTCTTCTATCACAGCATCATGGCCATTCCAGAGATGGGGGATCGACATCCTAGGACCTTTTCCGCAGGCCACAGGACAAAGGAAGTTCATAATAGTTGCCGTTGATTATTTTACTAAATGGATCGAAGCTGAGCCACTGGCTACCATTACTTCCGCCCAATGCCGAAAGTTTGTATGGAATAACATCCTCACGAGATTTGGCATTCCTGAAACAATAGTGTCCGACAATGGTACACAATTCACCGACAAGGGATTCACAGCTTTCCTACAGGGTTTCAAGATCAAGCACCGCTTCTCCTCGGTGGAACATCCGCAAACCAACGGACAAGCAGAAGCAGCTAACAAGATCATCTTAAAAGGATTAAAGAAGAGACTAGATAAAGCAAAAGGCCTGTGGGCTGATGAGTTGGGAATCGTTCTGTGGGCTTACAGAACCACCCCATACTCAACCACAACCCACTCCCCCTTCAAGCTGGCTTATGGAAGTGAAGCCATGATACCAGTAGAAATCGGTGAAGCAAGCCCCCGAGTACAGCTATACTCCGCGGACACCAATGATCAATATCGAGCTGAGGACATTGACATGATTGAGGAATGCAGACAGGATGCCAAAATCAGGGAAGAAGCACTCAAGCGTCGAGTCGCGCAACGATATAATACAAAGGTAATCCCGAGGAAATTCATTCCAGGAGACACGATAATGAAGAGAGCCGACATTGGCAACAAGACAGCAGGATCAGGCAAATTACGACCCAATTGGGAAGGCCCATACTTAGTAAAAGACGTCGTCGGAAGGGGAGCCTATAAGCTTTCTTCCTTAGATGGGAAAGACCTTCCGCGGACGTGGAACGCAGCTAACCTCCGCATTTTTTACATTTAATTTGCATCCTCAATTTACTCATTGTTTATCTTTGTGTGGGACAGCTAAATTCAATAATACATGGAATCCATCTTCAGAGAATGTAACCCGTGCACTGATCCCGGTCATAACCGCGGAAATATATATCCAATAATAAAAAAACCCGGTATTAACCGCGGAAATAGTGATGCATGTAAATATAAAACCCGGTATAAACCGCGGTAAAACATAACGAAACCGTGGAAGAATACCCTGGTCAATTAAACCGCCCAAGAGGCACAAATAAAGCAAAAAACGCGTCAACTTCACCTGAGTACAATTACCGCGGAAATATATAGCACTACATCCCAAAAAAACAAAAAAAAAACTACAACTCAAACCAACTTCTTGATGAACCCTCCTCCTCGTCAAAATACTGATCCGCGGCCACCACGCTAAAGTCCACCTCAGGTGCCACATGCTTTACTTGGCTCATAACCGCCTCAAAAGTTGACTCAACAAGCCCCACAGAAAGCTCCATATGACGGAGGTGATTGCTTTCAGCCCTAGCACACTCCTCCTTGCACGCGTCGCACTCGGCCTGAGTCGTTCGTAGTAACTCTTTTATCTCTTCCCAAGCTTTTGCCTTCTCCTCCACGAGTTTTTCCTTCTCCATCAGCAGCACATCCTTTCTAGCAACCTCAGCAGACACCCGTTCCGTCTCTCGAACAGCTTGGTCAACCCTAGATACCAGCATAGCAGCCCTTTCCTCTGAAGCAGCTAGTTGAGCAGCCAACTTCTTATTCTCCGCAGCAGCACGCTCAGCCTCCTCCTTCAACACTGAAATTTCCTCCCTACAAACATCCACCTCATCAGAATCTATACCGACGTCCAGCGCATAGGTCATCAGCCCTACAACCTTCCCCATATGACGAAGACTCTGCCCCAAAGCAGCTCCAGGTGACACCCCTTCTAGCTCCTTTCCCCGGTCCCCGCGGAGAAGAAAGCTCTTGAACTCCGAAAAGAAATCAACATCTCGAGGCCACGCCGCGTTGCAAGCACTGCCCACCGGGACACTGCGCTTGTCAACAGGTGAATGGGGCATAGAGCTCCTAAATTTCTTCCGCGGAGGTGATTGGCCACCAGACTTTCTTGTAGAAGAGTGGATAGACACCACGGAGGAGACACGAGCAGGTCCTTGATCGTCCGTGGGATCCTCATCTCCCTCCGGACCATCACAACTCCCCCCAGCTGCGCTTTCTCCCGCATCCCTCGTAGTTCTTCCCGCGTAGATACAACCAAGGATCGGTGGAACTCCTTCAACTTGTCAAATTTCTTCATAGCTTCACGGAATTGGGAATCTGCAAACCAAATCACATCAAGCAAAAAAAAAAATATATATATATATATATACAATAAAATAAAGAGGAGTCCGTGGTGCAAGAAAAATCAAACTAAAATAGTACAGAAGAAGCAAGCTCTACCTAAGTATACCCCTGCCTTCGGACTCTCCACAACCTCCTTAACTTTGAGGGGCCCGTCTCGCGTCAGTGTTATAAAGAAATTCCTCTCAGCACGTTCTTCCTCGGACAGACAGGGTGGACGGTAATGCCGAATATTTCTATTCCAATAGCAGAACACTACGTCCACCGTGTCTTGATCCCCTTCCCAGAACGCCCTACGCCCATGCTCGGCAAAAACCTTGAAATATTTCCACTTAAATTCTTGGTAAGAATCCTCCCACCTTGAAAAAACACGGGTACCGGGTACACTCTTGAAGGTATGCCAGCTGCGGTACCTGAGCTTCGTCCCTGGAACTACGGACCCCTTCGTATTTATCAGAGTGTACAAGCTCAAAAACGTATGGGGAAAAGCCCTTATTCCGAACCTCTCGCAAGCAAGTTGAAATCCGCGAATCAGCGCCCATCCGTTGGGATGAACCTGAGTCAGGCTAAAACAGCACAACTTCATCAATTCTCTCTCGAAGGACGAAAAAGGCAACCTAACTCCCAAGCGAGTGAAGAACTCCTCATACATCCACAGAAAATGCGGAGTGTCTTGATGCCGGGCCATGCATACTTTCTCATCCGCGGAAGCCTCTTCTAGTCTGTATTCATAGTCCTCGAAACCATCCTCAGTCAACTCAATAACTTCATTCGCCCGCTCAATATGGACTCGGCGAATAATCGAAGGCACATCGAATACCTCCGGCTCAATCCACCCGTATGACAATTCCTCATGCCTACCTAGGAGAGGGCGTGGTCGCCTCAACTCCTGGAACTCCTTCTTAAACTTCCCCATTACAACGGCACTGAAAGTGAAAAAAAAAGGGGAGGGGGCAAGCTCCCATCAACATACTCTCCGGCATGGTAAAACACTCATCACCTACCCTACCCCCCAAATCAGAAAAGGAAAACACAAGCACAAGCAAACTAAACCCTAAACCAAAATGCCAGCACTGAAGAAGCCAGAGATATGCAGTAAGGAAAAACACTAATCATCGCAGGAATGAAAAGGTGAAGCAAGAGGACAACGACACATTCGAGGTCAAAAGCAAAGAACGAAGAGAAACTTACCGGTGATAAATCAGCAAATGAAGAAGCACTAGCAAAGAAACACCAGCGAAGAAGCACTAGCAAAGAAACACCAGCGAAGAAGCAGCTTCCCCAGAAATAAGAACACCCACGACTCAAGAAACTCTTCGAAACGTGAGAAGAAATTCAAAAGACCAGACGTCAGCAGATTTAAACAAAAAGGAAGGAGAAGCGAAACGTTTCCCACCAAAAGCATTAAATGCCCACCATCATTTCAACTCTGCCACCCATCTCTCAGGAAGCCAAATCGCCCTAAAAAGTGGGACACATGGCGTCCATCAAGCGAGTCGAGAAGTCACACGTCACCCGTCAAATCCCGCTCAAAAATACGAGCCTAACCGTCGCCACTTCCACACAAGCCGACATTAACGCGGACCGCAGTATCCTCGCGCTCCGAGTTGGGGGGCTCCTGTTATGGACTGGGCCAGTTCAGCCCATTCCGCGGAGATTCTCTATCCGACCGGCCCGACCCATTAGAGCCAGTTTGGAACCGGAAGCCCTTCTCTAAGATGAAGCGCGTACGACCCGCGGATCCCGCCTTTCTACAGCGCGATCATCTCTCATCACATCGCCAAACTCCCAGAGCAACCGAGGGAGTCTATTCACGGAGACTGAAGCGTGAAGTACAACCTGCCATCAACATCCAACAGGTACATAAACAAGCCGAGACACCCAGGTACGGACAAGACTCTAATCTCCATCCTGACACCATCTCATACCTGTAATGACTTTGGCATCGGAGTCATTGCAGGTACCCACCCGGCCAATACATCCGAGGAGCTCCAGGGACCGAAGAGTACCCCTCTGGTACAACCTTGATAGAGGGGAAAGGAGAAGTCGTTTCAAATTTCTTGGGAGTGTGCTCTAGTAAAAATCTCTTAGGGTTAGGAACACTTGGGTTAATCCATACACTAGGTTGGGATACCTTCAGAGTGTAAGGACTTTGAGAATTTGTAAAGGTACATAAGTACCTATAGAAAATTGTTTCAAAGTGAAAAAATCCTAAGTTTGCTTAGATACTAGACGTTGATCAGTGGTTGGATCAAACCAATATAAATCTTCTGTGTCTTGCTTTTCTTCCCTTCTCTATTTACCATTCAAGGGTTCTTTTCATATACATATATATATATATATATATATATATATATATATAT
>QANU01053320.1:0-15134 GCA_003254905.1 Nissolia schottii
AGTATACACCTTTATGTATAAGGCCCAAGTGCATAAGTCAGGGTTCGCTGGTACCAGAACACTAATTTGTCATTGTTCCTTGTGCATGTTCAAAATAAATCGCCATGCACTCAGTCTTGTCTTTCGAGGCAAGGAGTAGTGTGGCATGATGCGCTCTCTCACTTTGCTTTCAGGAAACTGTTGCATTTCTCAAGAACATAGAGCCTAGCTAACTCTGTGTCTTGTTAAGTGTATTCAGGGCTTGATGGCTAGTGTAGAGTGGACTCGGTAATCCGTTACTCCCGAGAAACTCAGCATTCTGCTAAGTATCTCTCTCTGTTGTTACTCAATAATGGCAGGAAAGTAACCCACAAACCAAGGATCATTCTTGTTTTCTTATTCTCCCTATGACATATGTTCCCACCCCCATAGGAATCTTTTGGGAAGGACCCCAAATTTCCCTACCTCCTTAAGTTTGTTCCTTCCACATTTAAGAATTCCGGGGAAGAATGCTCAGGTCCAGATCGAATGTCGTACTTCCATAAAAGAGAAACCTAAAGACAGAATCTTCCCTCTGTCTTGGTGCATGTTATGGAAGCTATGCAGCATTGTTGTTCAGAGAATCAGGTGGATAAGGCCAACTTGGGATGTCGGAGGAAGTTTATAAGTTGTTCCATCTTGTTCAAAATCTCTACCCAACTTTGGAGGTTGGGAAAAGAATTGAGGAAGGAAAAGCTGCAACTTTGGGAGAAACTAAGGTAAGATGGATCAATGATGTTATTGTACATGTAAGTAACTAAGGAGAACATAAAGGGAATGGAAGTTAGAAGAATTAAGGAAGGTATCGGTAAGGAAAAAGTCGATAGGACTTAGGCAAATGGTAAAACATGAAAGGAGATGAAGAGGTGTAACCATTTTCCCGGAACAAAGCACCCTTACATTAGCAATGAATGGGTATTTAGATAAACCTGGTGTCGGAATTAACCGAATACGCAAAGGGGAACTAAGAGTTGACTAGAACAACCATTAATGGATTAATGAAAGTTGTTCACCTTTTTGTCCATCCCCATTAGTAAGTTATTGGACAAGCTTCCCATTAGGGGATACGAAACAGATGGACAAATAGTGCATAAATTACAACTAAAGTGTTAAGGAAGTTGGGTATGTATGGAAATTCAGGGAACTCATATCTGAAGAAATCAAATATACAACGGGAACGTAAGGGAATAAGATTAGACTCCAGGGAGCAAATGCAAGTTCAACCTACTAAAGGTTATGCCCAGACAACAGTTACTTTAAAAAAAAAATTATTTTGGACTTTTAAGACTCAAAGGAAGCTAAGACCCCATATACACCGAGAGACACGGGTGGCAGCCGAATGCTGTACGAGAATGAAGGAGCTAGGTGTATATGATAAAGTTTATACAAGGGGAAAGAAATTGTAAAGACTTAAGTATGACGATATAAATTTAGACGGCAGCGTGAATACTGAAAAGGATTATTGTGAAACCTAAGAGAAATGAAAGGTAGTTGCCTGCGCAGATTATCCCCAAGGTCGCAAAAGAAAATAACCCTTCGAGCTTAACCTCCGCAACAATTAAGAGTCGAGTATAAATCTGAAACCCTATTCCACCTAAGAGACAAACCATGGAGCTATATTCAGAGGGAATACACCTGAATAACGGAGCAAAAAGGGGTAACAAAAAATGTTAGAATAATTATTGGGAAGCAAAAGACTGAGTACAACATACACTGACAACATTGGGTAAGTTATGCGAGTATGCTAAGGCATATATAAATGATATAGACGAAAGATAAAAGTATCTGGGGAGGTTTAAAGTTGTACCTACAAATGCCCGGAA
Source organism: Nissolia schottii (assembly GCA_003254905.1). Taxonomy (NCBI): domain Eukaryota; kingdom Viridiplantae; phylum Streptophyta; class Magnoliopsida; order Fabales; family Fabaceae; genus Nissolia; species Nissolia schottii. The sequence goes on from QANU01053320.1 coordinate 1,842, forward strand.
GGCCGGATGAATTTTGGAGTGTCGTGTGAAACGAAAAATGCTAATCCGATAGAAGGCTCAAAAGAATATGGCAATTTGAGTAAATTGGACAAGGTAAAAGCTCCTTATACGAGAGAAAAGACAAAGGAAAATCCTCGCAAATTTTATTCCCATGGAAAGGGGAGCGGACATAAACCGAAAGATACACTTGAGTGTGGACTCAATTATACTAAAGAACAAGAACCACTAAGCAACAATAGGAGCGACCTAAATACCCCTACCAAGATAGGATAAGAAGGTTTTAGATCCACCCATGGTAAGATGAGAAGCTTGGTATTCAGGGACTATAAGGAATTATACCCTCATGATCAAGAAACCCTCGCTACAACTCGGTTACCAAGTAAGCAACCCTCAACCCCTAAACGAAACAGACAAGCGTAATATGATAAGTGTCTGGAAATTTCGGCGACGAAATTTTTCTAAGGGAGGTGGAATGTAACATCCTGCTTTTTCCCCTTAGCAAAGGTTTCATAAATTAAATAGGCAAACGATCCCTCGCCTAAGCCCTTGGATTAAAAGTGCCTGTAAGAATAATTCTGCTCGTCTTCTTCAAATTCTACAGACACTGAAGCAAATCCTTTTTGTCATCCGAGCATAACTGTGGGTCTAAGCTATCTATAAAATATAAGGTTACGGAGGAAAGTTCACAAATACCTTAGATCAACTCAAATCATTGTCTTCGACTACCCGTCATGAAATATTGCAACAGCAAGCGACCAAACACGATCAAACATAATCACAATTTGGTCCTAAAGGGAAGGATCAGGTTAGACCACTAGAGATATAAATTCTTAGGTTAAATGTCTGTAGAAGAAATTCTGTTCAATTTCGGGAAATTCTGCAGACACTAGAATGGACTCTTTCTACTGTCTGAACACAACCGCGCGTCTAAAGTATCCGTAAAAGGTACGGCTACAGAAGAAAATTCATAAATACCTAAATGACCCTAAGATATTACTTAGGAAAAATTAGAGGATCACAAAGACGTGATCAGAATATTTTTAAAACAGCCGTACACGGAGTACCGGGACCGGAAACGCCAAAAACCTGATCAAAATTGATCTGCCGGAGCCCGTTAATTTGTGGCCACAAAATCGGCCAAGACACATCAAAATACATGGCCAAGAATTCAGCCATGTGTGGTCAAGGGTCAAAAGGTGGATGAGTAATGAAAATGACATGTAGGAAAAAGACAAAATAAGGGCATTTTGGTAATTTTGGCACCAAGGGCAAAATGGGAAAGTGAAATTTCGGCCTTGGCCTATAAATACCCCAAGGAATCCGAAAATTTGGTGGAAAAATGGAAAATCTTGCCAAAACTCTGTCCAATCACACAATCAACAGTTATACAGTTAAACCAGAGACCTAGAGACCTCCTACACTAAACCTAGACAAAACTCTTCCATAACTCCCTAACCTTAACCCACAAGAGCCCTCATAATCTCTAGAGAAAGCTTGGGAGAAACTCAGCCCAAGAAGAACTAGGAAGCATCATCGTTGGAGACAAGGTCAAGGAAGCAGCAGAAACGGTCGTCGGACGCGAAAACGTGGGTAAACCGACATAATCACTGTCTATGTGATTTAGGATGTGTTGAGCTATGTTTTATGTTAGAAATACATGTGGTTAGGATTCTTTTTATAGAACCTTGATATATATATGTTGTTGATGATTGTCTGGATCTGTTGCTGCTGTCTGTGATCCTGTCAGTATTTAGGTAAGCTTAAGACTGAAATAGGCATATGGCACGTTTTTGGTGGGAACTGTATGCTGAGATTTTTATCATGAAAAACTAATGTTATTTTTGGATTCTACACGAAATTTTGAGTGGGGATGTCAAGTTTATGATTTTTGGAGTCCCCGATGAATTTCTCAGCAAACAGGCAGAAAACAGGGTTTTTATGGAAAAAGGGCAAAACGGGAATTTCACATCTTGGGACTGAAAAACTGGGTTTGTTTTCAGGAAATATGGGTTTAGAACTATCAAAAACCTTAAGGGCAAGTCTTGAGTCCATTGGGTTTTTGAGAACTAAAATTCCAAAGAAAACAGGGCGTTTACGGGGGCAAAACAGCAGTTTTGGAAAAAAGGGCAAAATAGCAATTTCGTGAAGTTAGGATTGAAATCTGAATTTTCAAGTATGAGAAATGATCCTAGGACTATCAAAAACCTTGGGGTAAGGTCTTGGACCTCTCCGGTTTATGATAGCTAATTTCTGACAGAGACCATACGACTGTTTTGTTAGTCGCTAGATTTACGTTTGTTATGTTTAAGAAATGTTTGAGTATGAGATTATGTTTCTTATATGATTGATGTTATGGGTTATGGAGAGTTAGCAATATTATATGGTTGATGTTATGAGTTATGTGAGGTTATATGGTATATGATGTGATATATGTTGAAGATGATGAGATGAGACATTGAGTTGTAATTGCTATATATATATGACTGCTTAAAGATGATGATGATTGTTTAAAGATGATTATGAACTGTGTTTATTATATATATAAACTGTTGCATCAAAGTTCGAACTGTGCATATGATGATGATGATGATGAGAAAACCCCCTCTAAAAGGGCACAGGCTCGGTTTTTGGGGAAGGTCTAAGTCCCGGTCGAGTCCAAGGTCCGACCCCAACGCCATCCAAGGGTGGTAACCTCGGTCGTGGTTGGCGACTAGTCAGGGTCAAGACCCTTCAGGTGAGGCGCCACCTGGTCACCACGATGCGGGCTGTAAGCGTGGTTATAGCCGTGTGGCCACCGCTATAAGGGACGAGGACAAATATGCTTATAAGGCCAGCCTTGTAGAGCATACGTATAAGTGGATGCCAGCTGAAGCTTATACCAGTTTTCAGAAAATGAGGTTTTTAAGACAGTAGTGTAGCTATGTGAATTATGTGAATTATGTGACAATATGTGATCTAGAAATTAGACTAGAGAACAGATGACATAGATAATGAAAGCATAGGTTCCCCAGTCACCTAGTAACATAGGTAAAGCTGCTCAGGTCTAGTATGGATATTAATAACTAGTAGGACTATAGTATACCTGTGACACCTAGAGATCCCTGAGCGGCGGAATCATAATTGAGTATAAAAAGAGAGTTATGAAGATTAAGGTTTCCCACTGAGAACCTTGTGTTCTCATACCCGCTCCTTTATGGTTCTAGGCGAGTACGACAAGGACGAAGAAGACGTCAAAGCGGTGCGAGTAGTACGAGGAGCAAAGAGAGGAGCTGCAAGAGAAAGAACCCTCCCAAGGGAGGACAGCTGAAGATCAAACGATTAGCTAGTAGATGATACATGTGTACTTGTACTTCTATGTGATAATTGTACTTAATACTTATAATACTATTTATACATTGCTGATGAATGTATGATGGACCGTTGTTTGTTATCTTTGCCTATATTAGTTATGCCTTTATTTACAATTAAAGATGTTATATTTCCACTCGCCATATATACTCTGACGCTATAAAGGCTCCTAATTTACGCTATGTAACGTACAAAGAAAGTTTCAATTTGGTCCATATTTTGAGTAACAATATTTTCATATATATAATACATGGGACTAAGTAATCCCCACCAAAGCAGATAACAACTTAGCCAGCAAGTTTACGACTTAAGCGTAGGCTAGCTAGCTAGGGTGTTTCAGATTCTACCATGAGGATGTGTGTTGATTATAGGCAATTGAACAAGGTGACAATTAAGAACAAGTATCCGTTGCCTAGGATTGACGATCTTCTAGATCAGTTAAAGGGTGCAAAGATTTTTTCAAGGATTGACTTAAGGTCTGGCTACCATCAGATTAGAGTACGAGAGGAGGATATAGCTAAGACAGCGTTCCGATCTCATTATGGGCATTATGAGTTCACAGTAATGCCTTTTGGATTGACGAATGCTCCTGCCATCTTTATGGACTACATGCACAGGATTTTCCGTGCGTATCTGGATGACTGTGTTATTGTTTTCATTGATGATATTCTCGTGTACTCGAAGAACGAAGAGGAGCACACTAGACATCTGCGGATAGTGTTGGAGATTCTAAGGAATAAGAAGTTGTATGCCAAGCTCTCGAAGTGTGAGTTTTGGGCCAGGAAAGTGCAATTTCTGGGTCATGTAGTCTCAGATCAAGGAGTAGCAGTGGATCCCAGTAAGGTGGAAGCGGTCAGAACATGGGAGAGACCCACTTCAGTTACAGAATTACGGAGCTTCTTGGGATTTGCTGGATATTATCGGAGGTTTATTCAGGGGTTCTCGCAGATTGCTTTGTCGTTGACGAAGTTGACCAGGAAGGGAGCAAAGATGGACTGGTCCGCCGAATGTGAGAGAAGCTTTTGCGAGCTGAAGGAGAAATTAACCACCGCCCCAGTGTTAGTGTTGCCTGATCCCCAGGAACCTTTCGAGGTATACTGTGATGCATCGGGTGCTGGACTTGGATGTGTACTGATGCAACGATGCCAAGTGATAGCCTATGCCTCTCGACAGTTGAAGCAGCACGAGGTAAACTATCCTACTCATGATCTAGAGTTAGCTGCGGTAGTTTTTGCACTTAAGATCTGGAGGCATTACCTGTATGGAGTTCAGTTTTAGGTCTACTCAGATCACAAGAGTCTGAAGTACCTATTTGACCAAAAGGAGCTGAATATGCGTCAAAGGAGGTGGATTGAATTTCCTACGAATTATGATTTTAATCTTAATTATCACCCTGGGAAGGCCAATGTAGTGGCTGATGCGCTGAGCCGGAGGTCTTTGCAGATGGCTCATTTGATGGTGCAGGAAGCAAAGTTACTGGAGGAGTTTCGTGATCTCAATTTGATTGTTGCACGTCACCATAACCGGTTGACGTTGTATCCTCTCCAAGTCAGTAGTGATTTCAAGCAGAGGATAGTAGAGGCTCAGAAAATCTGCCAGGAGGACACTTGATGTAAATTCCGCAAGGCCGTGGAGGAAGGTAAGATCAAGGAAGTGACAGCAGGTGATGATGGTATTTTGAGGTTTAGTGGACGCATTTGCGTGCCCAATGAAGACAGCTTACGGGAGGATATCTTGAAGGAAGCTCATAAGAGTCATTTCACGATGCACCCAGGTACTACCAAGATGTACCATGACCTCAAGCATATGTTTTGGTGGCCAAGATTAAAGAGAGATGTTGAGGACTGGGTACAGAAGTGCTTGGTTTGCCAGAAAGTGAAGATTGAGCACCAGAAACCGCCAGGGTTGCTAAATCCTCCAGAGATTCCAGAATGGAAGTGGGAGGCCATAGCTATGGATTTTGTTTCAAGTTTACCACGTACTCGAACCGGAGTAGATGCTATCTGGGTGATTGTGGACAGATTGACTAAGTCTGCTCACTGTATCCCAATTAAGATGACTTACTCACTGGAGAAGCTGGTACAGCTGTATATCAAGGAGGTGGTAAGATTGCATGGGGTACCATCTTCTATCATTTCAGACAGAGATCCCAGATTTACTTCCCGATTCTGGACTGCGTTGCAGAAGGCGTATGGATCGCAGTTGCACTTGAGTTCAGCATATCACCCTCAGTCTGATGGTCAGTCTGAGCGTACCATTCAGACCTTGGAAGACATGCTACGAGTTTGTGCACTAGACACACCAGGAAACTGGGAGGAAATCTTGCCATTTGTGGAGTTTGCCTACAATAATAGCTATCAAGCTAGCATTGGTATGGCTCCGTTCGAAGCATTGTATGGCAGGAAGTGCCAGTCGCCGTTGTGTTGGAATGACAATAGGCAGTATCGTTGTTTAGACCCTGACGAAACCAAGAAAACAGAAGAATTGATGAAGTTGTTGCGTAAGCGAGTGTTCACAGCACAAAGCCGACAGAAGAGCTATGCAGATAACCGGAGGAGACCGCTCGAATTCCAAGAGGGAGATCATGTCTTCCTAAAGGTTACTCCGGCGACATGTATTGGAAGGTCTTTGAGGATCAAGAAGCTGAACCCCCGATTCATTGGACCGTTTCAAATCTTGGAACGAATTGGACCGGTAGCATACCGGATAGCTCTTCCGCCGAGCCTCGCCAACATTCATAATGTTTTTCATGTCTCTCAGTTACGCAAATATTATGCATCCCCCGAGCATGTGCTTCAGCCAGAACAAATACAGTTGAGGGAAGATTTATCTTTACCGCTCACACCGCAAAAGATCATTGATCATAAGGTTCGCCAGACGAGGAACAAGGAGATTCCTATGGTTCGAGTGGTATGGACAAATGGGGAAATAGAAGAGCAGACATGGGAATTAGAAGTGGATATGAAGAAGGCGTATCCCAAATTATTCTGAGAGGTATGGATCTAGCTTTATCTTCCAATTTCGAGGTCGAAATTTTTCGAAGGGGGTGGAATGTAACAACCCAAGTTTTTCCCTTTCCTAAAATTCCACTTAATAAATAATTAAGAACATGTTAATAAGAAAAAGATGAGGAAAAAAATGAAATAAAATGCACATATTAATTTAATCTCTGTCGTATTAGTTAAAAATAATAATTTTGCGATCTCGTGACGTTTGGTGACGTTTGGGTTAGTATTAGGCTATTTTTAGAACTTAAGTGTGACTCAAAGGAGTCTGTAAAATACCCTAATATGAAAATAATGTGAGAATATTTCAAGAAAGATTTAAATATGAACAAGGAAAATTTCTACGTCGCACCGGTATGTCCGAAATATTTTTAGGACGTTCGGACATAAATAGTTAATGAACAAAGACGATCAAAACTATACAGGGAGAAATAAGAAGACTCTAGGCCAAAGGCCCAAAGTCTCCCACGGCAGCCCTAGGTCCCCGAAGACACACACACATACAAACACTCCAAAGTTTCAATTCTTCCTCCAAAGGTTTCTAAAACCTAAAACTCTCAACATTCCCTAAAGTTCCCTCAAGATTCCATAATCATCCTTTGCTTCTCATCATCCTAATTCACTCTCAAATTAATCAAGAAGGTAAGTGAATAGCAAAGCTAGGAGTTTCTCTTCACTTGGTGAGAAGACTCCATAACCTAGGTTTTCTAATTATTCCATGGTTTTCATGTTAGGTCCAGAAATTCTCAAGCAAGCAAGCAAGGCTTGATTCCACCTTTCTTCAATCATCAAAGAGCTAGCTAGGAGGTGGGTAACTTAAGTCCTCACCTTCTTTGATGGTGAATGATGAGTTATGTGCTTATGTGTATGTATGTATGTCTCTACGCATGTATGTCTATAATTGCTAGAATTGATGCTAGGCTTAGGAAGACAATTCTGAAGGGTCCTGTGACCTGGATTAGATAGGTTTATTGTATGTTATAGATGTGTGAAAAACTTAGGCAAGTTTCTTGGGAAAAAGGGGAAGAAAAGAGAGAAAAACAAAATTCTGCAGGTACAGGGCGTCAGGCGCGCCAGGCGACGGGCTAAGCGCCGCGCTGAGCGGTCCGCTGAGCGGCGCGCTGAGCGGCGTGCTGAGCGGCTCCCGGGTGTTTTCGTGTTAAACGCGGAGGGCCCCGGCCGTTGAGTGAAAACGTAGTTCCTTCTGTAACGATATGAGACCTGAAAAGTTTATAGAGTTCTCCTAAGGCACATATTCCAATATTTATTACTATATTATGATAGATCGTTGAATTAGGTGAGTATAGGAGGAAAATGTTGTGAATATATCAATTACATGCCGTATGTGACGCATTCCATGCATTCAGGATAAAGCAAGGTTTAGAGAATTAGAAGTAGTGATGAGTTAAAGAAAGAAAATGAAATGAATGGAAACATAGAGAAACAAGTCATGACATGCTGCAGGTACTGAAAGGTAATGAATGCTGAGATGTTGCTGAAAGGGGCTAAATGCCATGTGCTGAAAAGGCCGTGATCACGTGAGCCAATTATGATCCCACTTCAGGAGGTCCGAGGGGCATCCTGAATGTGGAAGCCCGCCACAGGTGGTGTCGATATGACATACCTGGAGGTGTGCGGTTACCACGCCTTTGCATTGTCATACGGAGGCAAGCCTAGGTGGGGGTACAATATCCGCCCACTGTCGAGGGGTCCCGAGGGGGCACAGGCAGGTGGAAGCCCACCGCAGGGGTCACAGAGGACCACCTGGAGGTGCGAGGTTATTCCGTCATAGTAATGTCAAGAGAGGACAATACTATGGTGGGAATAACATATATTCCAAACGCTGATTATTATGTAATGCTTGAGCATTTAGCATGTTTATTATGTTATGCATAAGTATGTGAAAAGGTGCATTCTGGTTATTCTGACTATTCTATTATGCATGAGAGATTTTAAGCTATTATCCTGTTGTTATGTTGTTACCGTCAAGAGAACGCTCGGGATGGCTATGTATGTAAACGTAATGTTAATCAGCACGAGAACGTAGTAAACAAGAGTAGTTCCCAGATCACCTAGTAATGTAGATAAAGCCGTTCAGGTAGGTCAGATAATAATCAGTAGGATATGTAGTATACATGTTCACTTAGAGATCTCTGAGCGGCCTGAAGTCCGACCTAATATGAAACGAGATTCCAGAACTAAAATTACTTCCACTGAGAACCTACCGTTCTCACTCCCACTACCTTATTGACTTCAAGTACGGACGATGATTCATGTTTTGAAGATGCTGATGAGCCGCCAGCAGAGCCATGAGCGGCAGTGACAGGATAGGGACATAGAGAGAGCTGGATGTCTAGATTTTTGCCAAGGGTCTCTAGCAGCCCTTGTATTTTGATATGTTCTTTGAGATACTGTATTACGACTCATGTAGTGATATTTTGATTTATGTACATATGATGTATCTTATGTATTATGTATTATATATACACCTATGTGACCTTGTTATGATTGACCACTGGTTGTATATTGGATGCTCTATTATACTACTGCTAGACGCTTTGTTATATTTGTTTTTCAGACGCATGGCTCTAGTTTCACAATTATGTAATGTCAATGAAAAGTTTAAAATTGGTCCTTATTTTCTTAAACCACTATTTTCGAAAGATAACAATGGACTAAGGTATCCCGATCAGATAGCAAACAACCTAGTGAGCTTTGTTTACTACGTACGGGTAAACAGTTAGCTAGGGTGTTTCACGTGGCGTCCACATCATATCGCTCAGCGAATGAGGTATCACTCAGCGATATGCCCTGGCCCTTCAACCACGCGAGATTTGACTTCGGTCAAAGGTGTTGTGCCGCGCTAGGCCGCTCAGCGCCCTCTTGGCCGCTCTGCGATCTGGTGCGTACAGCACCTAACCGAAGCTAACAGCAAGGCTTTCCTCCATGTTCTTTCTCATTTCTCCCAAGTTTTTGGGCATCAAACCTGCATCATTTTTACCTCTTAACCACTCCCTATGTCATCCTAACCATAATCACCTAGACTAAATCCTAACAAAACATTTCTAACACATATATTCACATACAAGCACATACATAAACATAAACCAAAAGAACACCAAAGGAGGTGCCTAGCCTATGTTACCCACTTCTTCTATGCCTTCTCCACTCAAACATATATCATTTTCCTCAAGCTTTCAACCTATAACAATATCTTAACTATACTTTACATCATCAAACCTTAGCCACATTTTTAGAAAACAAAACACATAAACATAAACACATATAACACATAAATGCACATTTTATCACATATTCACACATACACATAATTAGATCACCAAGGAGGTGATTTATGCATAGTTACCTACCTGTCAAGAAGGTTGGTGTTGGTGAGGGAAGTTTGGAGTGAAGTCCCACAAGCCTTGATGTTTCCAAAGCTTGAGATCACCTTTCTTCAAGATGAAAAACTTTGAGCAATGAGGAGGGTGATGATGTTGTTCCTCTTGATTGTGGATGGAAGAAAATGGAAACCAAGATGAGGAGACTTTGAGGCTATGTTTCGGTTTTTGGGAGGTGGAAGGGGATGGCAAGAGTGCTTGATTTCTTGAAGACTAGGTGGTGTTCTTGAGGCTTGGCTTAGTGTAAGTTTATGGAGGATGTGGGAAATGAAATTTTTCTTAGAATTTTGGGGAGTAAAGCCACGGTTTTGGTGGCTGATGGTGAGGGGAAATTAATTGAATTTTGGGATTTAATAAAATTAGATGAATAGTAGAAGGTATGGGTGTAGGTATGGCTAAGTGATGGGTTTGGTTTGATGTGTAAGAAAGGTAAGGTGATGGTTAGTTTTGAAGCACAATTTAAGGGATTATTTTGGATAAAATCCCATCTCCTAACCGTTCAGCCCCTCTCTTTCAGCTGCTGAAATTTCACTTCCCTCCCGATTCCGATTCGCTCGTGTTTTATCGCTCGCAGTATCGGTGTATCGCACACGGTCGCGATCCTCTAATTCCCCTCTACCTAAGGGTATTAATATTTAAAGGCGTTTGTGAATTTTTCTCCGGGGGAGTATTTTCACGGACACCTTTCGCGCGTCAGAAAATTTCATAGCGTGAGCGGAACGCTGTCTTCAGAATATCTTCGCCCCTCACACGAATCTGGTGATATCCGGACCTCAACTCTATCCGGGAAAACACCTTCGCTCCCCTCAACTGATCTATCAAGTCATCAATCCTGGGTAGCGGGTACTTATTCTTGACAGTCACTTTGTTCAGTTGTCGGTAATCTACACACACCGCATAGACCCATCCTTCTTCTTAACAAACAGCACTGGGCTCCCCAAGGTGACGCGCTCGGGCGGATAAACTGCTTCTCCAACAGCTCCTCCAGTTGCCGCTTCAACTCTTGCAGCTCTACTGGTGACATACGATACGGCGCTATAGACACTGGTCCCGCTCCTAGGACAAGGTCAATCGAGAATTCTACTTCTCGCTCGGGCGGAAACACCGGGATGTCATCAGGAAACACATCCGGATACTCACAAACTACTCGATTATGATCTACCTGCATCGAGGCCTTCACATCTGATGAGGCTAACAGAACACACCCTTTGCCATCGAGTGGACAGCAATACAGAGACATTGCCGACACTCCCTGAGTAGTTACCTCCAGTTCCACAGGAGGGACACTGGCTGTCTTTGCAGCACAATCCAGTACAACACGATTGGGGCGTAGCCAATCCATACCCAATATTATATCTAACCCCACCAGAGGAAGACATATCAGGTCTGCAGTAAATGCTCTACCCTGCAACTGGAATGGAACCTTAAGACACACTAAACAAGTCTCCACTGGAGGTGCGGTAAGGGTAGATACTCTCAGAGTATACGGCAGTAAGGTTGGGGTTATACTTAGACCCTCGACTCTAGCATGTGAAATAAATGAATGCGAAGCTCCAGAGTCATACAGTACAGCTAAGGATTCACCTTGCATAACACACTTACCCTGAATCATGTCGTCAGCATCCTGAACCTCTTCAGCAGAAAGAGTAAAAACTCGTCCAGCTTGCTGCGGTGTAGGTGGTGCAGTCGGGTGAAACACCCTAGCTAACTGCATACGCTTAAGTCGCACGCAAGCTCGCTAGGTTGTTTACTACCTGGTCGGAATACCTTAGTCCTTTGTTAATTTCGCAAATAGTTGGTTAAGAAAATAAGGACCAATTTTAAACTTTTCGTTTGCATTGATTAACTAAAAAAATAGAGCCATGCGTAGGAAGAACGAGTATAACAAGCGGTAAGGCCTTTGGGCTTAGCGGATAACAGTATAGTGATAAGGCATAAGATATACATACATTTGGTCCATCAAAAGATCATGAAATTATAATTATCATAAGTACATACAAATAGCATATACATAATCCAAAAGTATCATACCCATAATCCAAAATACAAAATATCAAAATGCAAGGGCTACTGGAATACTACTCAGCAGGCCCTTGATCAAAATCCCAGTATCCAGCTGTCTCTGGGCAAACATCCTGACATGACCGCTCATGGCTCCTCGGTTTGCTCGTCCGCGTCCTCGTAGTATGAGTCGTCATATGTCCCTGAAGTCATAAGGCAGTGGGAGTGAGAACGGTAGGTTCTCAGTGTGAATAACTTTAGCTCCTGTAGATCTCGTGTCACATTAGGTCGGATTTCAGGCCGCTCAGAGATTTCTAAGTGTGCAAATATACTAACATCCTACTGATTATTGTCTGGCCTAAGTTCTGAACGGCTTTATCTACATTACTAGGTGATATGGGAACTACTCTTGCTTACTATGTTCTCGTGCTTATTAACATTATGTGTACATACATAGCCGTCTCGAGTGTTCTCTTGACGCTAGTTACAGAATAACGGTTACATATAATAGTGCGCAGCAGAATGAACATGCTTTTGGAATATATGTTATTTCCACCATAGCATTGCCCTCTTTCGACCCTGCTATGATGAAATAACCTCGCACCCCCAGTGTAGGCCCTCTTTCGACCTTCCTGCAGTGGGCTTCCACGTGCCGCGTGTCCTCTCTGACCCAACGGCAGTGGGCGAATATTGTACCCCCACCTAGCATTGCCCTCTTTCGACCGTGCTAGGCGTGATAACCGTACACCTTGCAGGGATGCCATATCGACACCACCTGTGGCGGGCTTCCATCTTCAGTATGTCCCTCGGACCTACTGAAATGGGCATGTTATTTGGCTCTCGTGATCACGGCCTCAGAGTTTTCAGCAGCATTTCAGAATTTCACTTCTTTTCAGTACTTGCAGCATGTCATGACTTGTTTCCTATTGTTCACTTCGTAATCTTTACTTGTCTCCTAATTACTTCAAATTCTTTAACTTTTCTTATCATAAAATGCATGGAATGCACATACTTCACATATTCTAACTATCAAAATCCTATCTAGTCCAGGTCACAGGACCCTTCAGAATCACTCCTAAGTCCTAACCAAACTTCTAACATACATACACATACATGCTTAGAAACATAACCTGTTCATCGAGCATAACATAACATTTCTAACATAACATGTTCATAGAGCATACAAGCACATAAACACATACAAGCAAACATAAGCCACCAAGGGGTGACCAAGCCAAATGTACCCAAAAAATTGTTTTTCGTTAGAATCTTTAATCAACCGTTGGCCGATGGACTCAAAGCTTGACCCTAAAGTTTTTCATAGTTCTGAACCCACTTTTTTATGAAAACAAACCCAGATTTTAATTTCCGTACCCGAAATTACAGTTTTGCCCTTTTTGATCAAAATGCCATTTTTGTCCATAAAAACCGATTTTTCTTTGGAATTTTATTTCTCTATAACCCAATGGACTCAAGACTTGACCTTAAGGTTTTTGATACCTCTAAACCCATTTTTCATAATAATAAACCCAGATTTT
>QANU01053320.1:15542-26430 GCA_003254905.1 Nissolia schottii
AAATGAGAATGAGATGAGGGAACTTGGGGCTTGTGGGGTTCGGTTTTGGAGAAGGAAAATAATGGAGGAATGCTTGATTTTCTTACCTTGGAGACTATGGTGTTTCTTGGAGCTTGGAAATGCTAAGAGAGGAAATGTGTTGAAGATGAAAAATGAAGTGAGAAGGGCTGATGGGGGGTTCGGTCAAGAGGCTGAAATGGAGGAGAGAAATTTGATAATTTTGGAATTTAATTAAAAAGGTGAATGGTGGAAAGTATGGGTTATGATTTGATGAGGTATGGTGATAGACATTTGGAAGCTTAAATTAGGGGATATTTTTGACTAAATTCTCCAAAAAAAACGTGCAGCCCTCACCTTGCAGCTGCTGAGATTTTAATCTCTCCCAGTCCCGGTTCGCTCGTGTTTTATCGCTCGCAGTCTCGATGCGTCGCGCATGGTTGTCCAAAAAATATTCCGTTTGAACCGTCGCGATCCTCTAATTCCCACCTACCTAAGGGTATTAATGTTTGAAGGTGTTTGTGAGTTTTTCTCCGGGAGATTATTTTCACGTACACCATTTTGCATGCCAAATTTCATTGGCAACCAATGGTTGTTCAGTTGTTTGCCGAATTTTCTGCCGCGACACGTCTAAATTCCTAGGGATATTTTAACTAAAATTTTCTGCCTCAATTCTCTAATCATGATTAAAAATTAATTAATCATTTATATTTTTCGAATATTTCTCTAAAAAAAATCGGGATGTTACATCGGGCACGTCCTGGCTATGTGTCCGGCCTTGCCGCATCGGAAGCACACATTCTGCCCAGCAAAACAGACTCCTCCGTGTTGCCTGCCACACTTCGGACAGGGAAACCTAGACCCTCCTGCTTGCAGTCTCGGTGCGGGCAATGCAGCTCTCGGGGTTCCTTGTCGTGGCTGACTGGGCTGCCCCTTTCCTCCTAGAGTCTGCGGCGGCTGAGTCTGTCTTCTTCCCCAGTTAGCGATCGGGGCGGAAAGAGGCCCTCGATTCCTAGGGTCTTGTCTGGAACTCTCAGCTTCGGCCAGCTTCCTCTTGTTCCTCTCGCGGTTCTCTGCAGCTAGGTTCCTTTGAGAATCCTCCAGTATCAGGCACTTGTCCACCAGAATTGCACAATCCCAGATATCAAGGTGGTTCATTGCCACCTGTAATGCGCCCTTCAGCCCTTGCTTGTACTTGGCACACTTCCAGCCTTCGTCTGGATTCAGCCGGTAAGTGCTGGAATACCTGCAGAGCTTATCAAACTCAGCAGTGTATGCTGCCAGAGTCCTGTCTCCCTGCTTGAGTTCCATGAACTCCACCTCTTTGCGGTTCTGCATCCCGCGTGGAAAGTGCTTGTCCACCACAGCGGTGGTGAATGCAGTCCAAGTAATAACTCCTTTGCGCTACTCCAGCAGAGGCCTAGCAGACCTCCACCAATCTCGAACCACTCCTCGAAACATCCTCGAGGCGAACTTCACCTTCTGCTCATCGGTGCAGTCCAAGTCCTCTAAGACTTGTTCCATCCCCTCGATCCAGTCATACACGATCTCAGGGTCAACCTGTCCCTCAAAAGTAAGCGGGCGAGCTTTCATAAACTCTGCGTACTTCTGAGTGTCGATCTCTCTCGGAGTCGGCACTACATTCCTGGCTGCCGTAGCAGCGACCATCTGGGCCGTGGCGCGAGCCATCTCGCGTATAACATCTGTGAAGTCCCCATTATCTGGGGTGCGTCGTGGATGATCTCTAGGAGGCATGTCTGTCTATGGAGCACCTGCAAAAACCCGAGGTGATCAGTCTCAAGAGAAGCTAGTGCACACAAATAATACATTTATCCTAGGAACAGTCTACACCGTTATCATGCTCGGAAGCATAGCGCAGCTTAGTCCTCAGGCTCACTTGGACCAAACTGCTCTGATACCAACTGTAACACCCTAGGTTAGTAGCTTACGCTTTAAGTCATAATCTGCGTCTGCTAGGTTGTTATCTACTGTGTGGGAGTACTGATAGTCCCTACTTTACTTCGGCAAATAATTAAGTTAACTGAAAATAAGCCAATTTTTTTTTCTTTTTAAACATAAGCTATTGGCAACCGTCAATCTAGAGCCATGCGTGTGGACTATTTTGAGTCCTGTATAATCGTATCACAGATAAATGCGAGCGCCGTCTGTCATACAAGTACATACATAAATAGTAAAGTAAACAGTACCATGTGGGTCAGGCAACTAATTTCATACATGTCAACTAGTCATAGATACATATCGTAAATACTATACTAATACATCAAAAAGGGCTGTACATATCCCAAGCCAATACTACAAAATAACATATATCAAAATATACATCAAGCTAGTGCTACTGGCAAAAAGTGTCGTCTGATGACGGGGTCTGGATATAGTGCTGGTCAGGCCTCTGGCTCGTCCTCGCTAAGCTCCTCCTCCGGATCCTCCTCGGGGTCCTCCTCTGGATCCTCCTCCTCCGGCTCTGACCCCTCCGGCTCGTACTCCGGCTCTGGCTCTGGCTCGTCCTCCTCGTCATCCTCCTCCATGGCTACCAGAGGATACTCCTCCTCGGGTGAGGAAGGCACTGGTACATCTGGCGGGTCTCGGGGGCTGTAGGATGGGCCTGCCTCGTCGCTAGGAGTGCGAGGTGCGAACTGACAGCGATAGTCTCTAGCCGTGTAAGCCTTGGGCGGTCGCAATCTCATAGAAACTGGGTCGACCTCCACGTCCTTCTCATACGGAATGGGCTCGCCGTCGGCGGAAGTCTCTGGCTCGGAGAATACCGGTGGCGCGACTCGACGGGGTGTGGGACGATTCACTACTAGCACTAACCAAAGCTCTGCCTCCTCCCCTGTCTAAGGGTCTACAGTCCTAAATCTGCTGCGCAGGATCCGCCTCTTCTTCGGCGGGGACGTCATCTATCTCGCCTGAAGCCATAAGTGAGTGGGGGTGAGAACGGTGGTTCTCAGTGGTTGACTATGGCATAGGGGGAATCTGGTTACTCAATTTTGCTCCGGCCGTCCAGGAGATCTCTAAGTGTTCGTGCATCTAGACATCCTACCAGTTATTTCTTGCCTCAGTTCCTAGGCGGCTTTATCTAGTTACTAGGTGACAGGGAACTAATCTTTCTTACTAAGTTCTCATGCTTTCTATCCTGGACCGTTCTGACACTACTACACATATATGTATGCCCGGTGACCTTGCCCCATGTGTTCCCTTCGAGCATGGTGACATGGTCGAGACATACCGACGCTTTAACCACGTAGGTATGTATGCAAGGTGATTGTGTCCCATGCGTTCCCTTCGAGCCTGGTGACGTGATCAAGCCCCATGCATTCCCTTCGAGCATGGTGACGTACACAATGCCTGCGTTCCCTTCGAGCCTGCTCTTGTGCACTATGCATGAACTTAACATTTTAATTAACCGGTATCATATGCTTGCAATTGGCCGCCTTCCTTTGGGCTAAGCCATGTAGGCATGATGGCCTCATTCATTCGTAACCATCATATGTACTTTTATCTTTCTGTCATGCTCTGGTTCTTAAGTTCATTATCATCTTCATTCATTAGCCTTGGTCATAGCATAGCCTCTAGTGATCTATCCTCATGATGCATGCAAGACTCAATACTCCTGTTCTTGTTCTTGGCATCCTTAGGTGGCTTACAGTAATACAGATAAACATATCACATACACTTCTACTGCTAGGTACTCGTTGGAATATACGTGGACCTTGGAACCCCTTTTCGGAAACCACCAGCAACGTCTGGGGACCTCCGCGGAACCCACTAAGCAACTCTCCATGGGATCACTCAACCATTCCAGGGAATCTCCGCGGAACCCACTTGGCACCGCTGTTGGCGCCAGTCAGAACTTCAGGAACCTGATCAGCCACTCTAGGGTACCTCTGTGGAACCCACTCAGTCGCCACTACTGGTACTCACTCGGTCTACTCTCTAGGGAGCCACTCATCACTCTGGGGAACCTCTGCGGAACCCACTCAGCACTTCTCCTGGTGCCCACTCAACACTCTTCACTTAACCCTCTCAGCTCTCCTGGAATCCTCCGCGGAACCCACTTAACACCATTTCTGGTGCCTACTCAACACTCTTCACGTAACCCTCTCAGCTCTCCAGGAATCCTCCGCGGAAACCACTTAACACCATCTCAGGCGCTGCTCAACAACCCTAGACTCCTCTCAGACACTCTCCACGGAACTACTCAGCACCGTCCCAGGCACTGCTTAACAACCCTAGACTCCTCTCAGTCACTCTCCACAGAAACTACTCAGCACCATCCCAGATGCTGCTTAACAACCCTAGACTCCTCTCAGTCACTCTCCACAGAACTACTCAGCACCATCCCAGGCGCTGCTTAACAACCCTAGACCCCTCTTGGTCACTCTCCACGGAGCACTCGGCACTTGCTTCTTGCTTATTTTCTCTCATTCTCTTATATTCATCCCAAGCTCAAATAGCACATATTCCAACATTACCCGAGCAACAACTTGAGCGTCTAAGAATCATAAACAACGTGAATATAACCAACATGCAACATAATATTCATCCTCATAGCATTTCTAATTTTTCCTACTCAAAATACACACATAAACACACAAATAAACATCCCATAGACAAGGGTGATCGGGCTACCCACCTCAAAGAAGGTTGGTGGGGGAGTTTGAAGGGAAGCTCCACAAGCCTTGATGTTCTCCAAAGCTTTAGGTCACCTTCCTCTAAGATGAGAACCTTGCACTATGAGGAGGATGAGGAGTTGTTCCTCTTGGTGGTGGCTGCACGAAAATGGAACTAAGATGAGGAGGCTTAAGGACTGTGGTTTCGGTTTGTGGGAGATGGAAGGAGATGGAAAAGTGCTTGGTCTCTTGGAGGTTTTGTTGTGTTCTTGGAGGTGTGAATTAGTGTATTGTTATGGAGAATGTGAGAAATGAAAATGTCTCTTGGGGTTTTGGGGAGAGCTCTCAGTTTTGAGGGGCTGAATGTGAGGGGACTTAATTGAATTTTAGGACTTAGAAAAAGGTGATGAATAGTGGGAGGTATGGGCATAGGTATGGCTCATGATGTGATTTGGTTGTGTAAGACAAGTAATGGTGATGTAAGTTTGGAAGCATGATTTTAGGGATTAATATTTGTCCAAAAATCTCCTCTCCAACCGTGCAGCCCTCTCCATCAGCTGCTGAAATTTCATTTTCTCCCGGCTCCGATTTGCTCGTGTTTTATCATTATCAGTATTGGTGCGTCGCGCACGGTCGTCTGAAAAATATTCTGTTTATACCGTCGATGTCCTCTAATTCTCCCCTACCTAAGGGTATTAATATTTAAAGATGTTTGTGAATTTTCCTCCGGAATAGTATTTTCACAGACACCTTTTGTACGTCAGAAAATTCTATCGGCGTACAGCGGCCGTTCGGTTGTCGGCCGAACTTCCTATCGCGACACGTCTTATTTCCTAGGGGTATTCTACGTAATAATTTCCCATCTTAATTCTCAATTCATGATTAGGAAATTAATTTAGTAATTATTTTTACAGTTATTTCTCTAAGAAAAATCGGGATGTTACACCATTTATCTGTTTTTCCACGATGTTTAACACAAGATATAAAATAATATTGCCATTACTTGTCTGATTGTTTGAAGAATCATGAGAATTGCTTATTCCATTTTCAGCTTCTCCATTAATTTCGAGGTTTGGTGAATGTACACTCGACACTGTTGGCGGTGGAGTGGAATACAGTGCTTAAGAAGCAGCTACATGAGAAGGTAATGTTGATGATGGAGTAGATTCTGGGAGAGATCAGGTGGTTGCCCCAGGAACTGAGGTGTAGATGCTGGGAGAGATGAGGTGGCTGCCGCAAAAGATGTGAAAGGTATCTGCTGGGAGAGATGAGGTGGTATCGATGATATTGGTTTTTTTCATTTGTTGGAACCCGAAGCTTTTCCTTTACCTTTATTCATGTCAGGCATCTAAAATTAAATGCAACATTCATTAATTAGTCAAATAAAACATACTAACATAATCAAAATATAACAACAATAGCAACAACTAAGCCTCATAATAAGAATATAATAATGTAATAAATTTACCTTTTGCAACAAATTAAGAAAAAAATAAGAAGACTCATCACTATCATCGTCATCGTTGCCATCATCATCATCCTCACTCTCGTCATCATCGAGCAATTTATCGAGTTGAACATCTTCAATGTTATTTTTGGAATCATTGTCATCATCAAATTCGTTCTTCTTCTTCATCTCCTATATTCTCTTCTACGTCATCATCTTCCTTATCATCTTCAATGTGACCCACATTAACTTCTACCTCATCACATGCGCCCCTTCTTCATCTATCAATGGTCCAGGTGGCTCATCATTGGCCACAGAATCCACAACATTTGTCGCATCTTGATATGCAAGCTCTAATGTGTATCAATCATCAACTGTGCCTCTTGGTTTGGTTTTGATGACAACCCACCATTCAGTCTTTTCTTTTATTTTGTGTGGATATGGGACATAATATACTTGAATTGCATTCTTTGCAAATATGAAGGGATCATATTTTGAATATCGTCTTTTATGATTAACCTCCATAATACCATATTGTTTGTGAATCTTTAAACCGTGATTGAGTGCAACATCAAACCATTCACAGTTAAACAATACTAATTGTTTCCTTGGTTCTCCGGGGTATTCTAATTGCATAACCTCTTTAATGACACCATAATAATAATTCTCTTCATTTCCATGATCATCACCCGTAACACAAAGTCCACAATTGATAGTTGTTTTATCAATGCTCCATTCTTCTGTATGAAAGTTAAACCCATTGACAAAGTAAACAGGCCAAGTATGAGCCTTTGTCTTTGGACCCCATGCTAACTGGTGTAAAATTTTATTTGACCCCAATTTTTTTTTTATCATGAACCTAGCAATGAAAAAAAATAAACTCGCTCTAATTATGATGACTAATGTGCATCCGTTATTTCACAAAGAAATAAAAAAAAAAAGGTGATAATAGACTTACGTATTTCTGCCAACTTGGAAGTTCATATGTTATCCTAGCATCGACATTGACTTGATTGATGTTTGGATTATTTGCTTCCAAATGTTGCACAAAATATCTAAAATTCACAACAATATTATAGACATGTCAATTAATGTAAAAAGAACAAATGAAACCAAAACTACTTTACATACCTAATACATGGTTGAACCTCTTCACAATTGAGTAGGACATATAAATGTGCAACAGCTAATTCCCTATCAGTCAAATATTGACTCCTACAAGTTCCAGTAGGGAGACCAGAATGATTGAACACCCTTAAGTTGGTTTGTGTAACATCCCCTTTCTTCTCATGAGAAATTTGCACCAGCCTCCGGTGTGAATTAAAATTTTAAAAGTTGACACTTATATCAAATGCAAAAATGTAACAGCATCTATCCTAAACTTGTTGTCTGTAAACTCAACAAAAATAGATGCTTGAGATTTGGTGCCTATGGGGTAAATCCGTTTTTCCCAGTATTGAAACCGTGTCTCATTTTCTCTAAGCCAGAATCTCGATTTTAATTATCCCCGGAGGTGGGCACGTAGTTAACTAAGGGGACATAAAACAATTAGGGTTATGTGCAACTTAAAGGATATTGCAATAAAAATCTTAGCAAAACTCGCAATATGTAAATGCATACTACTCACTAAGCTCACTCCCCCAAATTCCTAAGGGTGCCTTCGGTTTGGATATGCTGAAATTCAGCAATGCCACTCCAGCCCTTGTCCTCGAAAGATCCTCACAATCATGGCCTACATTAAGGGCACCTAATGATACCTAACACCATTCACATTTTTGAAGGAAAGTTTATACTAATTGGCAAGTAAATTTGCCCCCCTGATAGTATTTTAGTAGTGATGTTAGTTCAGAAAATAGTTGGATAGTTGAGAAGGCTTTAGTTGATAGTTGGAAGATAGTAGTTAGTAATGTGATGTTTGGAGCAAAGGAATAGATTGTATTGCTCACAAAAATCATACAAATGACTTTATGACATATGCTCCCAAGTTTGCCTATTTATAGGTGCTTGAGGGTGGTTCCAGAATATTCTACATCATTATGTATTTCTCTTACATTCTAGACTTCTCTACCTTATTAGATATCTCCATTACATTCTAGATACTTCTACTTCTAAATACATTTACAATTCATTAATCATATATTCTAGATGTTTCTACACTATATGATTATGTAGACATTAGTAGAAGATTCTAGAAAATTGCATCAACTTCAACACCCTAATCCCTAATGATGCACTCGGTGGGCATGCTGAAATGCAGCACGCTATTTTAGCCCTGTCCACGTGAGGCCATCACAAATTATAACACACAATAAGAGCACCCAAGGGCATACAACATCCCATAAATTTTTAAAGAAAATTGGACAAAATCACAGCAAATTCCCCAAAGTGACACGGCTCTAAGCATGCAGCAGGCATTAGGCAATGATGCCTATTGTTTCCCTTCATTAATTGTGTGTGACTTACAACTCACATGCAAGCCGCTACATCACCTCCAAAATCTCACTAAGTCACTCTCACTTGGATCTTCGGTGATCATATGGGCTGAAGCAGCAGCTGAAGTGTGCTAATTATCACACACCTTGTTCTCCACGTTCAACATGTGCACATGTATGTCACCAATTCAATAGAACTAAATGCACCAAAGCTCCCTTACCGTAATCCACCTTCCCTTATTGTTTCGAAGTATGCACCTCGGTACACAACGGATCCTGAAGCTCTGGAACGGGGATGGATGCTCTGGCACGATCAATCTCTGGACTCGCGTTGCGGTGGGTACCTGCAATCAATCCAACGCTCAAGTAAGCAAGGGTGCAAGGAGTACAGTGAATGATTATTGGATGATCTTCATACCTGGGGTGCGGGCTATTATATAACTGAGATGGTTGAGGTCGTTCCGCGTATCGCGGCGGTGGGAGAATATCTCGACCACGAGCATGGTGGGCTGCCCCGATCGTGCCGGGTTGGCTATCTTCGAGTAGATAAGATGAGTGGGATCTCAGGGTCGCTTATCTGAGCAAATTCGTGACTGGGGATCTCGGGATGGCTTATCCTGAGTAGTTACGCGGACGGGAATCGCGGACTGGCTTATCCCGAGCGGTTACGCTTACGGGAATCGCGGGGGCGGTTAAACCTGAATGGGTAATACGGGTCAGCGGATTTGGGCCTGGGTGGCCGGGTCGCAAGGATGGGCCTTTATGGCCCAGTCTGTAACAGGAGCCCCCCCAGCTCAGAGCGCGGAGCGGAGTGATGGGGTCCGAGTTCAAGGTCTCGACTCTTGGCTAGGGCTTCCGTGTATAGCTTCTCGTATTGTACGCGGAGAGAGTGGATCGCTGGGACGCGTGTCTTGATCTGCTTCTCTTTCTGAGAGTGTGACGTTTGGAGATCCTTGATGGGACGCGTTTTCCATCGCGGGAGATTTGGATGCCGTTGATTGGGGACACGTGGCGAGGGCGCGGCTGATGAGTACTCGAGGCAGGGGAGCAATGATGACTTTGGAGGGAAAACGCTTTGGTTTTCGCGCCTCATTAATGTCTCAATACACTTCTGCCGTTTGAATTTTACTTTTTCGAAACCGTTTCGTGTGGCGAGGGCATTCCAAGTGTTTCGGAGACTGTTTTATAAACTCATCTTCCAAATCGCTCTCATTTATCTGCTGCTCTAATTTCTCTAAGCTCTTGTCTCTTCTTATTCTAAGGTGACCACTTCGAAGGTGATTTTTCTTCTAAGACTCGAGGGCTTTGCCTTTGCCGTGTTGGAGGATCATCCCCCCTTCATCTTCTTTGTTGACTCTGCAAGTATTCCTAGTCCCTCTCTGTTTCTGGTTTTCTATTTCGCATGTTTCTATTTTTGCTCTTGCTGCTGGGTCGTCCTCCTTAGTTTCTGTTGGTCAAATTTATTGCTTCTGCCTTTGACATAGCTGGGTTATTTCCCTGTGGGCTGTTGCTGTTGGGTTGTCGTTGTAGGGATTTAGTTTATGTGGCGAGTTGTTCATGGGAGTTTTGTTCTCTGTTTTTTTTTTGTTTCAGTTTTCCGTATATTCGTGATGGGGAGGAAGAGGGATGACCAAGGGGAGAGGAGAGAGCGCCCGTTGAGGGACGCGCATGAGAGGTTGTCTTATGGCTGGATAGATCCGGAGGTTTTTGCTATTCCTTCGGAGTTTGATTCGGATTCCGTCGAGTGCCTGCAAGAGGCATTGGTGCTGACGGATGAGGGGTTGGAGGACCACGAATATGTCGTGGGTGCTGCCTCCGCGGACGAGAGGGTGTTGATGCGAACCAAAGTTATTGTTCAAATTGAACTAACCAAGTGGTTCAAGAAATTAACTCTCAATTTGTTGGTTGATGAACTTGGCTAAAAAAATTAGTTTTACTTTACTAAGAGAAATGTGGGCAGCGGAATTTGATAGCTAACCAAAGAATTGGAATCACCCCAATTTGAGACAAAACACACAAAGGATTTGGTTAGTTCCTTTGATAATCTCACTTCTTGAATCACTCAAGAATTCAGGAGAATCACTCTCACAAATAAGTTTGATAGAAATCAAAGAAATGCTGAATCTTGTTGTATTTTCGTATTACCACTTTGGCTGCCTTATATAGCTTGCCAATTTGTGTTACATAATACCAAAAGTCACAAAATAAACTCCTAATATCTAAACCAACAACCCTAACCGAAAATCCACTCCTAATGCACTATAATTGCATTAACATTCAGCCAAAGATGCTTTGTAACCTATGGCTGAGCATTCAATAATTGGCTGCCCATTAAGAATGCAAAACAATGCACTAATTCTCACTTATTCAATGGCTAGGCT
>QANU01053362.1:3411-14609 GCA_003254905.1 Nissolia schottii
AGGCTGCGGCGTCGGTCGGATGATAGAGAGGGCGAGAGAGATAGGCAGAGAGACAGGAGAGAGGTCGACGGGAGGAGGTGAGATTCTGGTATATATAGCAGCATTATAGTCGGACATATCCGACGCTACCCAACATGAATGACAACGGTTAGAAAAGCCACGCCGGTTGAATTACCGAGACAATTACCGTCGGTCAAACCCGACGCTAAATCCGTACCTGTTGGCATAAACCAACGGTAACATGGCCATTAATGGTAGATGCAACGGTTTATGAACCGATTTCAATACCGGCGGCCTAGACCGACGATAACCCCAACCAAATTACCGTTGCTCGTAACCGACGGTAATGCGCATCGTTAAATGAAATAAAAGTTTCTTACTTACCGTCGGTATTGTCGACGGTATGACCTCCCCCTATACCGTCGGTCTCGACCGACGGAAACGTTATGGTTTAGGGTTTAGGGTTTAGGGTTTTACCGTCGGAATAAACCGACGGTAACATACG
The DNA here is from genome assembly GCA_003254905.1 of Nissolia schottii. Taxonomy (NCBI): domain Eukaryota; kingdom Viridiplantae; phylum Streptophyta; class Magnoliopsida; order Fabales; family Fabaceae; genus Nissolia; species Nissolia schottii. Next base: position 3,917 of record QANU01053362.1, read on the forward strand.
TATAATTTTTGCTAAGCCCTGGCGACACTTTAACTGAGCGATTGATAAAGGCCAAGACCAACATGGTTGTAATCAAGTTGGGAAACCAATAATATGATAATCCCCAACACCTGATTACAACCACCTTGGCCTTGGCCTTTATCACTCTTCCAATTAAAGTGGCGCCAGTATATAAGCTCAGCAAAAATTAATAATAATTAAATAATCAGCCAGTTAATGAATGACAAAGTCCAAGATGATGGTAGTCATCACTATTCCCCCAACGGGACAGCTGATAATTACCATCATCTTGGACTTCGCATCCATTAGATGGCTCAGTTTACGCAACGGCAGCAAACCGATAACCCAAATAAACTAATATCACGTCCACGACGACAAAAGCATCGCATGACGGATATTAAAGGGGAGAACCGATGAGAGAAGAGAAGAGAATAGAAAATATGGTGCAGGTTTAGAAGAATGGGGGAGGGGTATTTATACTAATCGGCCACAGCATTACCGTCAGAAATTTCTGACGGTATTGTTCTCGGAACGGCGCGGTCATTAATAGGAATGTTGAACGTTTTGAAAACGGCCGAGTGTTGGGAATAGGGGTTGAATGCCCGAGCCACACTTACCGTCGGCTCTTACCGCTGGAAAAAAATGTGCTATCTATACCGTCGGGTATGTCCGACGGTTTTGTTCTTGGAACTGGCGCCGACGCGTCGATTAATGGGAATGTTGAACGGCCGACCCTTGGGAAGAGGTGTCGTTTGAATAAATGAGGCATTTACCATCGGTTGTAACCGCCGCTATTTATCGTCGACAGGGGCCGCCGGTAACTGTCACACCATTTAATTACTGAATACACGTGGCAGTTTGCTACTCGTTTCCATTTTCCGTCGGCTCTGGCCAACAGTAATTTTGTTCCCGCCATATCCCGCGAAAAACTTTCCGTCGGACGTTCCATTGGTTATCATTTCCGATGGTAATTTCACGGCTTTTACGCCGATCCACTTGCTTCGACTGGTTACTGTCGCCATAGTCATTTTTTCTGACGGTATTACCGTCGGCCCGCGTCCGACGGTAATGTCTCGACGGTAATGTTCATTTTTGTTGTAGTGTCGCATACTCTATCGTTACGCTGGCATAGCAGAAATACCAAGACTTTCCCATAATTTCCTCATCACTTTCTCTTGTATTTTCTTCTTCAAAACTGAGCTCTTAGGTCGTGTTCTTTCAAGTTTTTTCTCAAGCAAAAATGACCAAAGGTGTTGGGAACACCGAGGTTTTCCGGGACTTCTACGCAAAGCTTTCGTTCCTAAGCTTGTGAACTTCACCAAAGGTGGGTAAACCAATCCCCCAGTATCTATGTGGATTTTCATGATAGTTTATGTTAGGTTTATGTGGATTGTGGATGAAACTAGCTTAAATCACCTCTTAGTGGTCTTAAGTTTATTTATGAGATGCTATGTTTGAATATGTTAGAATATGTTGTATGTATGTGCTCTATGATGTTTTAGAAGAGAGATACATAGTTTTAGTGGATTGAAACTTGGGATGGAAGTCCTAAGAGGTGGGCATGGAAGTGGTTTAGAGAAAGGGTGAAAGAAAGGAAAAATAGCAAAGTTGTGACCTAGTTTCATGCCCAAGACACTGAGCGGCTTGAGGCATGGACCATAGGGCAAACTGTGGTGGAGTAGGTGAGCAACCTGAGAGTTTCCAATGGCCATTGAGCGACCTGAAGAGGGTGTTGAGCGACTGAAGAATGTTCTAAAGTGTAGAATATGCAAGCTCTAAGGAGCTAGGGTTAAACAGTACTAGTGGACATAGGATGACCAAGTACAAGTATGCATGGGGGTTTAGAGCGAGTAAACCTGGAGGGTCAGAGTGGAGAAGTCAAGTTATGAACGCACACGTGAAAGCCTAAGGGTTAGTTGACAACTAATAAGAAAGTTAAGAGGGATAACGTAGAAAGAGTATGAGTGTGGTAAAGGTAAGAAGAAACAGAATAAATAAGCTTAAGATAGAGATAAACATGTAAGAGAACTAGAGAGCCAAGAGTATGGAGAAACGTTTTAAAGGGCATATATGAGAAATTTTGAAAGTATGATGAGGTAAGGTTACAAGGATATGATAAGATATGGTTACGTTCTTACCTAGTATGAGGCCGGTAATGAAAAGTCAATGGTCTCCGTAGGTAGAAACTTGCGGAGAAGAGAAGGTCTCTGTCCTGTAGGTAGAAGCTTGCAGGGGAGAGACGGTTAACGGTCTCTGTAGGTAGAAGCTTGCAGATGGTTGAAGGCCAGTAGCCCTATAGGTAGAAGCTTGCAGGAGGGTCTCTGTAGGTAGAATTTTACAGAGAAATGAAGATCAATGTTCCTATAGGTAGATTCTTACAGGGAAAAGAGTATGAGAAGATGTATGTATAACAAAGCAATGATAAGTAAGGAAGGTTTCACAAAGAACACCTAAACGAGAATAAGAGATGCAAGAAAGATACGACCTAAAGTTACGAATAGAGTGTCGTAAGCACAAAAGGTTTTCCTATGATAAGTAAGGAAAAGAATAGATTCCCCAAGCACCTAGTAAACTAGTTAATGCTGCTCAAGACTAGCATGGATTAACATAATAACAAGTAGGGCTTTTAGTATGATATGACACCTAGAGACCCCCTGAGCGGCGGAATCATAATTGAGTAGAAAACAAAGAATGATCCCCAAGGTTTCCCACTGAGGACGCAATGTTCTCACCCTCACTCTTCTATGGATCCAGGTTAGCACGACAAGTACGCCTAGGCAGAGCAGACATCGGAGGACGAGCAAAGACTTGGGCGTCAGAGGATTCTGAGAAAGTAAAGGACAATAGCTCATGCTTTATGTTTTGGATTAGCTAAAGGGACTAGACGTGCCCTTATCCCTTATAAGAATTAAATGTATTATGTATTAGTATAGTTGAATACGTAATTATGTATTATTACTCAAATGTGTAATTGTGTTATAGACCAGATGATTGTATATACATATGTGTGCGTGTATATATATATATATAGGTCTTCTGTATAAATATCCCATAGTTTGATTATCGCTTAAGTCTATTTGGACTCTATTGCTTGCATATCTGTATGATTTCTCAAATACGCACAGCTCGTAGTTATTTGTTAATAAAAAAAAAGGAAAAAGTTTTGAAAATGGTCCATATTTTGGAGTAACAAATATTTGCAAAGCTAAAAGTAGGGACTAGAAGTAACCCAAACACAACAGATAACAACCCTGTGAGCATTGCTTACTACTATAGTATGGGCAGTTAGCAGGGGTGTTACACATTCCCTCCCCTTAGATTTAAAGTTCGTGTTATTCAACACTCATATTGTCAAATAAATATCCTTTACCTTGTTATTATTATGGTGTCGTCAACGTTTGTACAAGGTTAAAGCTTTTGTTGAAATGATTCTTGAGAGCAATGCGATCGTCGTTGTTAGAGAATGTGTAAGGGAGGCTATTGCAGGAGTCGCTGAGGTAAATGGTGGGTAGAGGATGATAAAGGTGGGGTGGAATTGTGGGTTTAGGTATTTGGAGAGGTGGAAGGAAGCATGACATATACTTTTTGTTTTTGTTTTGTTAGTTGTTTGGTGGGTTGTAATTTGGGATTCTTTTTATTTTTTTCCTTCTAATTTAGACTGCATTGTTGTTCATTTAGAAAATAGTAGAAGGGTGTAACTTAATGCATCACTCATTAGGTTGAAAATATTTATGAGATTGTCATGTCATCAAATTATATGATGTGGCAGACTCTTGTACATTTTATTTTCCTTTGCCGCATGGAACTGTGGGGTAGCTACACTACAGGTCCCATGCATGGCTATACTTGATGTATATATGTGTATATATATTTAGTTGATACGTATGTTAATCAGGTATTTGTAACGTTCTCTCAACCGTATGAGTTTTCCTTAGTGTGATTCATCATGACACAAGTACAGTTCATGTTTTCATAACCAAGAATTTCCCAAAAAAAAAAAAGAAAAGTTTTAAATTGGTCAATATTTTCGTAACAATTTTACTTTCAAAAATAAGTCTAATAGTAATTCAACCGAAGTAACAACCCAGTAAATATTACTTACGACTTAAGCGTAAGTAGCTAGTTAGGGTGTTAGACATAATGCTAACAAATATCCTTAGGAAACTTATTAAGAAAGCAATTGTAGTAAGTTTTGATTATATGTCTAACGTTTATATCTTTTCAATGACATTTAAAGCATTAAAAATATTAAAACTTACCATTTTTTGCTTCCTTAACCAATGCCCTTATAACATTGGATAGCAAAACTTTTACTTGTTTAGTATGAGTTAATTGTTCCATTTTAATACCTCAATCTTAATTATGATTGATACAATTAACTTGATAGCATAAATGTGATTAGCATAATTGATTTCTTTCCTAATCAATTATGAATATCATGATTAGTTTGCTAATTAATTAAGATTGAGAAAATATATTGTTGTCATAATTGGTTTAATTGATTTGTAATTAATTTTAGATTAATTACAATTGATAGAATTAAATGGTTGACGTGATTTTGATTGTCGTGAATGATTTATTTTGTATAGGATCATTGAGTTGTTAACTATTTATGATTGCTTGTCGTATTAAATTGTGATTTGTCAATTAAATTTGTAATTAATACAACTTATTTGTATACTACCTCACACACTTTTTAGCTCTATACCCGAGGTTTGAAATACGGTAGGCCTAAAAAGGGTCTTTGACAATGTTATGTAAGACTTATGTTTCTCTGACAATCATTGATTCTCCTACTCAGATTGTTATTGGGATTGTGAGCTACCATATGTAATTTATAAGTCCCTATGACCTAACTCATAAAATTGAGTCATTATTGTAAGGATAAGGGCAATCTGGGGACCTTTTTCTGGAGTCTAGATTTGTCCTTAAACCATGCACTGATAGATTTTGTAATCACATTGATCAGTTGATAAGGTTTTTGTAAATTCATAAATGGAACTATTAAATATGTGTGCATGATAGTGTATACATGTAGTAGAAATTTTGAAAAGGGGGAATCGATAGAGAGAGAAAGAAATAAATATAAATTTCATTTGTTTCCTCTTATGAAACTGGTCATAAATGTAGGATATATGAGTAATATTGTATTAAGCATGAATAAATAAAAATTGAGAATATTAGAAATAGTTTAAGACATGTCCCATTTTTGGACTGTTTCATGAATTAGTAGGCAAGAGAAAGTTGATTCTAATATAAGAATTTTCATAAATTGGTAATCACTACCAAAGTGAGATTGTTGTTATGAATTTATGGAACTTTTTATAGTTGAGGAATATTTCTAATTGCTTCGCACATTTACCTGCCCAAAGGGGATTCTTGTGTGTTGTTATTAGAAACTAACAAGGATGAGTATGGAATGGTTTTTTAAACCCAATGCATACTCATTGAGTAACACATCTTTTGAATGAATTTATTGGAGATTTATTGGTCTAGAGGGTTTGTCTGCCTAAAGTGGATGACTTCTCAAACACAGTGTTTTTTCTTTGATTAACTCATCTGAGGTTTAGGCTTTGGTTAAATAACTTTGGTTTAAATTGCACATTGTGTCTAAAAGGAGAATGTGAGATATTATGATGGCCTCATCTTGATAGTTTATTTTAGAGTTATATTAAAACACCCTAGCTAGCTAGTCTATACTTAAGTCACAAACTTGCTTACTAAGTTGTTATCTAGTTTGGTTGGGATTGTACTTAGTCCCACTTTAAGTTTAAAAATATAGTTACTAAAAAATATGGACCAATTTCAACTTTTCTTTATACGTATCGTAGTGTAAAATATGAGCCTTGTCGCGTTAGAACATACGTTGCGAGCGGAACGTAGCATGCTTAACTTATATTATGGAGACATAAGTAACATATAACAAGATAGGTCCATTATACATTCACAGACAAGTACACATATAATTTCATAGGGAGTACGTACAAATCCTTAACACATACACACACATAGTTTACTAACTAATAGTCTAGTCTTGTGTTGGCCTCCTTTGGTGCTGTTGTTCCTCGTCTGCTCTTCTCCTTACTCCACGTCGAATCCTGGAGTCATGGATGAGTGGGGTGAGAACATGGCGCTCTCAATGGGAAACCTTAGGAGTTTGGGAACTTCTTATTCTCATTCATGATCCAGGCTGCTCAGGGGTTTCTAGGAATCACAGTTATACTATATCCCTACCAGTTATTAAGATCCATACTAAGCCTGATCAACTTTATCTAATTTACTACTTGATTGGTGAAGCCTATTCTTCATTATCTATGCCATCTGTTCTCTATTCAAATTCCTAGATCACATATTGTCCAAGTTTCAGCTTGCGTCCACTTATAACCGTACCCATTTTAATTATAAGCTTCTGCGCACATCCACTTATGTACACTTGTATATCACATAGTTCACCTACTCAAGTTCAACCCTCTCGTAGGGGTGGCCTTCCCATACAAGCTACCTTTTAACTTAATATCGTGAGGACCAGGCAGCGCTGAACCTGAGTGGTTCTGCTTCCCACGAAATATCATCACTCACGATAGGAGTATCCATTCTTCTGTTTTGAATGGCAAGAGGATCTATTGTCGTTCTTCGGCTTCGAACGAGATAATCCAAGGGTTGAACTTGTCTTTCCTACCGGCCCTATCGACACAACTAGGAAAATATTGGTTCCTTTGACATTATTATCCTTTAGGGACTTGGTGACGTCACGCCCTAGGGTTCCTTTTCCTTTCCTTTCCTTTCATTATTCTAGTTCAATAGTTCATAATTCAGTCCAATAGTTCACATAGAATATAACATCGCTTAGCTCAATCCTGATAACTCATAGCACAATACATCACGTTAAATAACTTTTCTTTAAAACTAGTAGGATCCATGGATTATTGTGGTAGTCTAAATCTAGCAGCATAAGAGACATAATTTTTCATACTCAATCATTTCTTAAACACAAACAAACATAAATCCAACAACTATTCTAGTAATCACAAAACATGCATCTGTTTTCTGTCAGAATTTAGCAATCATTCACCGGAGAGGTTCAAGACCTTGCCCCAAGGTTTTTTATAGCCCTAAGATCATTTTTCATGCTTAGAAATTCAGATTTTAACCCCAAAATCACAAATTATTGTTTTGCCCCTCTTCCAAAACTGTTGTTTCGCCCCCGTAAACGCCCTGTTTTCTTTGAAATTTTAGTTCTCCAAAACCCGATGGACTCAAGACTTTCCCTTAGGATTTTTGATAGTTCTAAACCCATATTTTCTGAAAATAAACCCAGTTTTTCAGTCCCAAAGCTCAAATTCCCATTTTGCCTTTGTTTCCCGAAAACCCCGCTTTCTGTCTGTTTGCTGAGAAATTCACCGGGGACTTCAAAGATCATAAAACTTGACATCCCCACTCAATCTTTCGTTTAGAACTAAAAAATAACATTAATTTTTCATGATAAAATTTTCAGCATACAGTTCTTTATAAAAAGTGTCATAGTCCTATTTTCAGCTTAGGCTTTCCTAATTTCTAGCAGAATCACAGATAGTACCAGTTGTTCCAGAAAGATATCAACGATACATAAATACAGTCATGGTCATATAAAACATCTTAACATCATATATTATCTAACATATAATTACATAGACAGTGGATAAGTTGGTTTACCCACCTTTTCGCACTTGGTGCTACTTGTTCAACTAGTTTGTGCAGAATCCCACCTTGCTTGGTTGCTTCCAAGCTCTTACTCTTGGAATAGAGGTATGAGATATTTCTCTAAGATGCTAGGAGAATTTGTGAGGTTAGGGTTTGGGAAACTTGAACTAGGTTTTGTGAGGGAAAGTCCCTAGGCAAGTGTCTAGACAATGTAACAACTGAATGTGTAAACAGACAGAGTTTGGTTAAGGTTCTCTTATTTTTCTCCCGAAATTTCGGACTCCTCATGGTATTTATAGGCCCTTAGCCAAAATTTACTTCCCCATTTTGCCCTTGGACCAATTTACCAAATTGCCCTTAGGCTTGTGTCATGCATGACATAATACATGGTGAATCACCACCATGAGTCACCCCTTGACTTTTTGACTAGGCCATTTGGCCCATCCATGGTAGTGCAAGGCCTTTGCATCCTGGCCACTTTTTGTGGCCAAGAATTAATTGTCTCCGGCAGATCAATTTTGATCAGGTTTTGTCGTTTCCTGTCCTGGTACTTCACGTATGGTTGTTCTAAAAATATTTCGATTACGTCATTGTGATCCCCTAATTTTCCTAAGGAAGAATCTAGGTCCATTTGATGTGTTTGTGAACTCTCTTCTATAGCCCTTTACGGATAATTTTGACGCGATGTTGTACTTAGACGACAAAAATGGTTTATTCTAGTGTCTGTAGAATTGTGAAAACGCGTAGAATTATTTCTACAGACACTTTTAACCTAGGAGGTCATATTTCTAATAATGTAACCTACAAGAATTGCTAAACAGGTGTCGAGCGAGATTTTTGCTAGGGAGAGAGCGAGATGTTACATATATCTTGCCTAATAAGGCGAATAAAAATAATGCTTAATTCATATTAAATTTCAAGGCTTAAATGTCTAGCACTTTTTTAATAGAAAGATTTTAGGGAATGCTATTTATTTCATAAACAGTAGAGGTTTTGTCATCAATCATACATTCTCCTGGACTATTCCATGATATTTTCTTGGTGAGAGAAATATGATTGTTGTGCTAGGATTTTCATGAATAGGTAATTACCACCAAAGTGATATTGTTTTATGGATTTGTGGAAGTTCTATGTAAATTAGGGAATGTTTCTAGTTATTACGTGCAATTACTTGTCCAAAGGGGTTTTATCATGTGTGACAACATTTAATGGATGTAGTTGTTGGAGGAATATCAGTCTAAAGGGTTCATCTGCCCAAAGGGGATGGATACTTGAATCAAGTGTATGCTCATTGATCAAATCATCCGAGGTTCTGACCTTGGTTATCACCTTGGTTGTCGCACATTCTGCCCAGACAAGAATGTGTGATGTTATGTTGGCTATCACCTTCATATATTATAGAATTTTAGAAAGTTTACTATTTTTTTTATACTGTGTTTGGATATTCACTATATATGATGAAAAATAAAGTTTCATTCATCAGACACATTTAAAATGTTCTCCTATCTAATCTTAGGCCCACAGTGCTTAAAAAATATTTTGTAAATATTAGTCGTGAGCTATGTTGATATGCTTGATTAGTGGGAGCTTGTAAAATTATAGACAATTATAGTGTTGTGAATGCACTATTTAGCAATTGATAATACAATATTTTTTTTATGTTTTCATTTGAATATATCGGTATATTCATTGCATAAATTTTAAACTTATGTCATTAGGACCACTGTGCCCGTCGTCGACACCAAATTGGAGTTTGTTGTATGACAATATTTTTTAAAGTCGGTGTTGCTAGGACCACTATGCTTGTAGCACCAGATTGGAGTTTGTGGCATCACAAATGCTACATGTACACACAATTTTATACACTTATACATACACCATTAATAATGCACAAACTTTATTCTCATGAGTGCACAAACATTACAAACTTATAGATAATATTTTCAATTATACTTAATTAAGTGTACAAACATTACAAGCATTATAACACAAACTTTATGTATATAAGTATAGGGTGTATGTATGGTGTATATTTTTTTGGTGTACATGTAGCAGGACTCTTGTGGCATAGTTATATTTTTTGGAACTTGGTGTTTTTAGAACCATCATGTTTGTGGTTAACTCCAAAAGGAAGTTTGAATCATAATATATACTAGATTCTAACCCGCGCGATGCGCGGAGTGATTTACTAAAGATAATATAGAAAAAAAGTATCTTGATTAAATTTAAGTTAATTTTTGACGAATTTTTTATTCAAATTTATGTCGATTAAGCCTGTCAACAATATCGTTTTTAGTTATCAACAAAAAATTAATATTTGATTAGAAAATAGATGAATAAATAATTTAAATAATACATAGATAATATTGTTGAAATCAATATATTTTTTTTATAATTTTTATTCTTATCAAGTTTATACAAAACTTTGTCATTCAACTAATTCTAAAATGAATTAATATGTTTCTAATGGTAATTGAATAATAAATTAATATTTAAATTCAAAACAATTGTACTTAACAATTCATCTAAAAAATAATAATGCATTCCCCTTATTCAAACATCNAAAAATAATAATGCATTCCCCTTATTCAAACATCTCATATCTCTCTCTCAAAGAATAAAAGGGAAAAATAAATTTTATATTAACAAACATAAGTTTCAAGACAAAAAGTGTCATGTTTTTTATATAATGTTTCCTCCAAGCAGCTTGAGGAACTCTCCTCAAAGCCTTCCCATCCATCCTTCTCAAAAAGTGGGTAAAACCCATCTATACATGTGTGTTTGTGGAAAAATATATATGATCAATTGTTGAGATATGCTTGTGTTTGTTGGGTGTGTTCGTTGGTTGTAAAAATGTGAAAGATTGAATGATTATTGTGTGTGAAATGTCACTCTTGGTGGTCTTATGTTTGTTTATGTGATTAGAGGAAAATACCATGTATTATGTGATAGAAGTTAGGGTTATGAAGCATGAATGATTTTGTGTTTCCTTTGAGTTAGAACATGTGATATT
>QANU01053377.1:8717-23150 GCA_003254905.1 Nissolia schottii
CACATCCAAACCTACTAGGGGAAGACAGATTAGATCAGCCACGAATTCTCGTTCCTGCAGCTGAAGCGGACAACACAGACAAACCTGACATGTCTTAACTGGCGGTGCAGTAGGAGTAGATACAACAAGGGTGTACGGCAGTGTCGTAGGAGATAGCTGTAACTCCTTCACACAATCATAAGAGATAAAGGAGTGGGACGCTCCGGAATCGTACAAAACAATCAAAGGTTTCCCATAAATAGTACAACTACTCAAAATTAGACCTTCTTTCTCCTTAGCTTCCTCAGCAGCCATGGTGAATACTCTGCCTTGACGGAGGGTGGGTAGTGGTGCTACTGGACACTCCCTGACAAAATGCCTTGTCTTGCCACACCTAAAGCAAACTCCCTGACCTGCTAAACATTCCCCGGAATGCGTCTTGCCACATTTTGGGCAAGGTGTACGTGAATCTGCTCGCGGCTGAGACTCCAGCGTGCCCCGGCTCGAAGTACCTATTGACGGAGATCTCGATGCTTGAGATCCTGTCCCTGCTGGCCCTGCTCTGGGCTGACTCTGCATTCTTCCTGATCCCTGCTGAGGCCTCGGTGGAAACTGACCTCGGCCTCATCCTACTACTGCTGCTTGAAACGGTCCCCGCTTCCTCGGTTCACTCTGGGAACTGCCAGCACCATCAAACCTTCTCTTGAATCTGTCACTTCTCACCTAAGCTAAATCCCTATTGGCTTCTTCCTGAGCCAAGCAAGTGTTCACCAAAGTAGCATAATCACGGACACCTGCTATATTCAGAAAGACCTTCAACTCAGGTTTCAAGCCCCGCTGGTATTTAGCACATTTCCAGCCTTCACTCGGGTTCATCCTGTACATCGGTGAATATCGGCAAAGCTTCTCAAACTTCGCCGTGTACTCAGTCACGGTCATTGATCCCTGTTTCAGATCCATGAATTCTGCTTCCTTCCTATCCTGCAACTCTTGTGGGAAATATTTGTCCAAGAATACCTCCTTGAACCTGTTCCATGTCACTGGGTCCATATCCCGCTCAAACTGGGGCTTAGTGGTACCCCACCACTCTCCTGCAGCGCCCTCAAGCTTCTGAGAGGCAAACTTAACCTTCTATTGTTCAGTGCATGGAATGTCTTCAAAAATCTGCTCCAATTTCCTAAGCCAGCCATGAACCAACTCAGGATCCATTAGCCCTTCAAATATTGGTGGATTTGCACGAGAGAAATCCCGAAACTTCGTAGCCTCTAATTCCTGAGCTGTCGGAGGCGTGTTACGTTGGGCATTAGAAGCAGCCATCAATGCCGTAGCCTGAGCTATCTCCCGCAGAACATCTGCAAGTTCTGGGGACTCTGGAGTACGCTGTGTAGGGTCTCGGCGGGGTGGCATATCTAATTTATCGTACCTGCACAGTTCGAGGTGATCAGTCTCAAGAAAGGCAAGTACACAAAAACTTAGCACATACCACTTAGCTAAAACCTACACCGTAATCATGCCCGAAAGCATAATGCGGCTCAATCCTCAGGCTCTTTTGGACCAAACTACTCTGATACCAAATGAAACACCCTAGCTAACTGTTTACCTGTACGTAGTAAACAAAGCTCACTAGGTTGTTGTCTACCTGGTCGGAATACCTTAGTCCATTGTTATCTTTTGAAAGTAGTCATTGTTCATAAAATATGGACCCGTTGTAAACTTTTGCTTGTAGCACATTAATAATAAAATAGAGCCATGCGTTGGAAATAAACAAATATAATAACAAAGCGGATAACATTATGATAAATAGGACATATAATATACATCCAGTGGGTCCACCATACAAAGTCACATCACTGTATACATAATATGTACGTAGATCAAAATGTCACATACAGAATCCGAAATACACAGCATCAAAATACAAGGACTACTGGAATGCTACACAGTAAGCCCTTGGCAAAACATAACCATCTATCTATCTCCTAGCCGCTCATGGCTCGTCGGGCGGCTCTTCTGCATCCTCAAAATAAGATTCATCTTCTTCTGTACCTGAAGTCATAAAACAGTGGGGAATGAGAACGGTAGGTTCTCAGTGGAAATAACCTTAGTTCCTGAGTCGTACATCAGATTATGTCGGACTTCAGGCCGCTCAGAGATCTCTAGTGAACATACATACTAATCAGCCTACTATTTATTATCTTGCCTATCTGAACGGCTTTAGCAGCATTAACATGTGACATGGGAACTATTCTTGCTTACTACATTCTCGTGCTGATTAACAGTTCGTGAATATACTTAACCGTCTCGAGCGTGCTCTTGACGGTACGGCATAACAGCAGAAATTGAATTGAATAACGGCATGTAATCAGAATACATTCAGCATAACCGAGTCATCAGAATAAACATCACATCATCCAATACAGACATAGCAGAATTCAGCAGAATACAGACATAACAGAATTCAGCAGAATATAAACATAACAGAATTCAGCAGAATACATATCACAGAATCATCAACATAACCATGACAGAATGAGCAGCATAACATGTCCAGCAGAATGTAACAGAGTAACAGCATTTAACAGCATAACAGAATACAGCAGTGCAGCAGAATACAGCAGTATAACAGCATAGGTGTTATTCCCACCATAATAATGTCCTCTGTTGACACTAGTATGACGGAATAACCTCACACCCTCAGTATAGGCCGACACTGTCCTGACCTTACTGCGGTGGGCTTCCACCTGCCGTGTGCCCCTAGGGACCCCTCGACAGTGGGCTGGTATTGTACCCCCACCTAAGCTTGCCCCCGTACGACAATGCATAGGCGTGGTAACCGCACACCTCCAGGTATGCCATCTCGACACCACCTGTGGCGGGCTTCCATCTTCAGTATGTCTATCCGACCTACTGAAATGGGCTTGTTATCTGGCTCTCGTGATCACGGCCTCAGCAGCATGTGGCATATAGCCAATTTCAGTATTGGGGCATTTAGCCCTTTTCAGTATGTGGCATATAGCCATGTTTCAGCAGTATGGGCATTGGCCCTAGTTCAGCAGTATTGGGCATTGGCCCTGATTCAGCAGTTCAGCAGTAATTCAGCATTTTGTACCTGCAGCATGGCATACTTGTTCCCTATGGTTCATTTCAGCATCTTTCCTTATTTCAGAGTTAATTATCATATCTTTAACTAGGTGTCTCAGAGTACATGGCATATCACATATTTCAACATAATTTACCAATAACATGCATATTCCATCTTAATTCATAACATACAGCATATACGTGCATACAATTCAGCCATCAATCATCATACAGCATCAAATACCATACTATGAGCCTCAAGAGGGTACCATCAGCTTTTCTTAGTCTCAAGCCGCTCAGCGAAAACTGAGGGTCGCTCAGCGGTTTGGACCTTGGCGCTTAGCGATAAAGGTTGCATCGCTCAGCGGTACCAACCTTATCGCTCAGCGACTAAACTTTCTCGAGCCTTCTTCCACCGCCTTAATTTAAAAATATCTTTTCACCTTTCCACGTAAGCCATGTCTCGCTCAGCGGTGCCTGAGACGCCGCTCAGCGACCCCTGTTCGAGACATGCAAACCGAATTGCCATTCTCTTCCATTTTCTTCCCTTCTCTTCCATGGAACCCTACATGAGTCTCACACATAATTCAAGCATAATAATCACATCTAATCCAGGTCACAAGACCCTTCAGAATTGTCTTCCTAAACTTAGCATCAATTCTAACATATTTCATCACATATTCCATAAATCACATACATAAGCAAATAAGCACATAACATACACAAGCACTCATCCACCATCAAGAGGTGAGGAACTAGAGTTACCCACTTCTTCAAGAACTTGTTGTTGCTAGGAGAAAAGGAAACCAAGCCTTGCTTGTTTGCTTGAGAACTCCTTAACCTAAAATGACATCTTAGCATAATTAGGGTAAAGATGGATTATGGAAACTTGGCTTTGTACCAAGGGATGGAAACTCACCAACAACTCTTCTTAGTCTCCCTTGGATGCTTAGAAAGGAATTAGAATGATGAAAAGATGAACTTGAAGCTTCCTTGAGTTTCTTTGTCAAGAAAGCATAAAACCCTACGTTATGGATATTTAGGGTTTGGATCTTGTTTCTCTTGTTTCCACTTGAAGAGAAACTCTTCACCTTGATGCTAGCTTGCCTTCTTGATGGTTTTGAAAGTGTTTAATGATGATGAAAGGAAAGGAAAGGTAGTTAAGCTTGGATGGTTATGGTTATGAATGCTTATGGAACTTTGGTCTTGGAGACTTGGAAGAGAAAATGAAACTTTGGATGTTTGTATGGATGGGTTTTGGTCTTGAGGGCTGGACATGGGGCTCTAATGCCTTGGCCATAATTATCTTTCCAATTTTGCCCTTAGTGTGTTTATGGCAATGTTAATTCATTAATTGTTTATCCGGACGTCCTAAAAATATTCCTGGCATACCGTTATGACCTATTAATTATCCCGGTTAATATTAAAATCTTAGATGACATATTCTTACATTTAATTTCATATTCCTTTATTTTACATACTCCTGTGAGTCATAAGGAAATTACAATAAAACCCTAATTTCGATCCGAACGTCACCGGACGTCACGAGATCGTCAAATTATTATTTTCAACTAATATTATAGGAATAAAATTAATATTTGAATTTTAGTTCATTTTATCTTGCCTTTTCCTTATTATTATATTTTTAATTTTGCCTTAAATAGCATTTTAATCCGAAGGGAAAAGTCGGGTTGTTACATGGTAATCGATTACACACTTAAACTTTGCCCATTTTCAAAATTTCTGAGGTGGTAATCGATTATTTCGAATTAGTAATCGATTACACTTATAAAAAGATTCAAAATTTCGAATTTCAAATGATGGTAATCGATTACACCAAGTAAGTAATCGATTACTCATGCGTAAATTTTTTTCAAAGTGTTGCAAACCCTACAAAAGTGTTGCTAAATGATTTTAGGATTTTAGAAAAGTGTTAGCCTTGTTTAGAATGAAAACCTTATGAGCCAATAACCATGAGATCAATAACAAGTGCTAGCTATTAAACTCTAAGGTAAAAACACTTGAACCTTCAATATGATGATCGGTTGATCGTTACAATTCATCGGTTGTGTCTTTGCCTTTTTCTTGCTTTTTATTGATGCGAGTTGTCTTCATCAAAACCCAGACATTAAGGTCAGAGAAAGAACCTTCTTCACATACTTCAAATCTCACTTTGTACAAATGGTGTCTCCACAGCTTTAATGCAAACACGATTGCAGCAAGTTCTAAGTCATGTGTGGGATAGTTCACCTCATGCGTTTTGAGCTGTCTGCAGGTGAACCCTACCACCTGGCAGTTCTGCATGAGTACACACCTTAGCCCGGTATCAGATGCGTCACAATATACCTCGTATGGTGCCTGGGGGGTTTGGCAAGACTAGCACCGGGGCAGTGGTTAGCTTTTCTTTCAAACTACAGAAACTCTGCTCACATTCTGGCGACCATACAAACGATGTGCCTTTTCTAGTCAACTTGGAGAGAGGTAAAGCCATTTGTGAAAACCCCTTAATAAACCGTCGGTAATAGCCGGCGAATCCCAAGAAACTCCGTATTTCTGTCACCGAGGTCGGCCTTTCCCATTACTTCACTGCCTCTACTTTGTTGGGATCTACGACGACTCCTTATTCTAAGACAACATGGCCCAAGAACTGCACCCCCCTCACGCAAAACTCACACTTGGACAGCTTAGCATATAGCTTCCTACTCTTTAGTATGTCAAGGACGGTCCTCAAGTGCTCCACATGCTCCTCCTCAATCTTGGAGTGGACAAGAATATCATCTATGAGCACGATGATACACTAGTCCAGATGCTCTCAGAAGATGCGGTTCATGTAGTCCATGACGATAGCAAGGGTGTTAGTCAATTCGAATGACATTACGGTGAACTCATAATGACCATATCGTGACCGGAATGTCGTCTTGGAAATGTCCTCATCCGTCAACAAGATCTAATGATATTCGGAGCGTAGATCGATTCTCAAAAATACCTTTGCTCCCCTTAGTTGGTCTACTAGGTTGTCGATCCTCGGCAGCGGGTACTTGTTCTTGATCATTACCTTGTTGAGCTGCTGGTAATCTACACACATTCTTATCGACCTGTCCTTCTTTTTTACAAACAACACTGTGGCTCCCATGGCGACGCACGTGGCCAAATGAATCTCTTGTCCATCAATTCTTCCAACTGCCGCTTCAACTCTTGCAACTCCACTAGGGACATGCGGTATGGGGTGATAGAGACTAGCCCAGCTCTAGGAACCAAGTCAATAGAAAACTCCATTTCCAACTCTGGGGGAAACTCGGGAATGTCGTCGGGAAACACCCTCGGATACTCGCATTGAAACACCCTAGCTAACTGTTTACCTGTACGTAGTAAACAATGCTCACTAGGTTGTTTTCTGCTTTGGTTGGGCTACTTCTAGCCCCTACTTTTAGCTTGACAAATATTTCTTACTTGAAAATATGGACCATTTTGAAAATCGTTCGTGTGCATTATCATTTTATAAAGTAGGAGCCGTGCGTGATTAAGATAGCATATAAAGATACAAGCGATAGAGTCCCAATGGACTTAAGCAATAATTAACTATAGAGTGACAGTGTTAGAGATCTTACAAGAGAAATATATAAACATACAAGTATTCGGTCCATCACATAGTTACACAGCCAAATAGTAATACATAGTTACATCATCAAGTATACAAGTCATAATACATGTTCATATGGCTAAGGGAACATCTAATCCCTTAAGCTAATACAAGACATAAAGCATAAGTTATGGTCCGTTGCTTCCTCAGAATCCTCTGACGTCCACGCCTCTGCATGTCTTCCGATACCGGCTCCGTCTAGGTGTACATATCATGCTATCCTGGAACCATAAAGGAGTGAGGGTGAGAACCTTGGGTCCTCAGTGGGTAACCTTGAGGATCGTTCTTTATTTTCTACTCAATTATGATTCCGCCGCTCAGGTGTTTCTAAGTGAACATGCATACTAACATTCCTACTGATTATGATCTGGCCTAAAGTACGGAACAGCTTTATCTACATTACTAGGTGATAGGGGGAACTAATCTTTCTTATCTAACTTCCGTGCTTGTTACTTTCCTTCGCTTATACATACATAGCCGTCTGGAGCGTTCTCTTGACGGTACTTACATCATAGTTATTTATCTTCTTAAATGTTCATATTTCCATACATACATTATTACATACATTACATACATACATTCATGCATACGTCACATACTATAATTCTTTCTTTCTTTCTTTTATACTTTACTCTTTCATACTTTTCTCTTACTTTCAGACTTTCACTTTCTTTATTTGATTCATCTTTCCTGCAAGCTGAAACACCCTAGCTAACTGTTTACCCGTACGTAGTAAACAAGGCTCACTAGGTTGTTGTCTACCTGGTCGGAATACCTTAGTCCATAGATATCTTTTGAAAATAGTCATTGCTCATAAAATAAGGACCCGTTTTAAACTTTTGCTTGTGTCATATTCATAATAACATAGAGCCATTCGTTGGAAATAAATCAATATAACAAAGCGNATTATATTTTCCTAAAGAGCATTTTAAATTGGAGGAAAAGTCGGGTTGTTACACAAGCCACCTACCTACAGGAAAGTGAATCCGTTGCCAGCCACCTACCGACAACAATCATCGTCCCCTTCCCTGCCATCCACCTGCAGACAGGGAAGTGACCCCACATCCTGCCAGCTACCTATCGATAGGAGGGTTGTGCATCATAATTGATTCATCTCTCCTACCAGCCACCTACCGACAGAAGAGTGAACCCGCTGCCAGCCACCTACCAACCGCAACATCATCTTTTCTTTCTCTTTCTCATATTCTTTCATCATATCATCTTTTCCTTCTCATAACATTTCTTCTTTTCTTTCATGTCTTTGCACATATCATGGCATGACTTGTTCCCTAAGTTCATTTCCATTATAATCTTTACTCATTACCTGATTAACTTCTAGTCCTCTGAATGTACCTTAACATGATGCATGCCATGCTAACATATTACTTTTAGAAATATAATGCATGAAATCCTACTTATTATGTCACATAGCTCATGTACTTCAGCCATACACATCATATAAATCATAACTTATTCGACTATGTGCCTCAAGACAGCTTCCATAAGACTTCTGGTCTCAGGCCGCTCAGCGAAACCTCTTGTTCACTTAGCAGTCTGAGATTATCTTGCTTAGTGACATGAGCCTCATCGCTCAGCGGTGAGAGCCTCGTCGCTCAGCGGTAACTTCTATCGCTTAGCGGGCTTGGGCCGGTTTTCAAAAATATCATTTTCATCCTTATCCTCATCCTTAGTGACCTTAAGGCCGTTCAGCGGAACCATTGTTTCGCTCAGCGCTCTGGAGTTCACGTTTAGAAATATCCCTTTCTGATGCATTTCGCTCAACGACGCCTGGGGCCGCTCAGCTGTACTTGGGCGAGCTGAAACCGAATGAATGGTTTTCTTTCTTTTCTCTTCCTCCTTTCTCATGGCCACTTCTTGAGGTTCTCACACATATTCCAATCATCATAAAACTAGCTAATCCAGGTCACAAGACCCTTCAGAATCATCTCCCTATCCTAGCATGTGTTCTAGCATACATAAACATACATAAACATAGAAGCATACACATACACATAATCAAACACAACCACCAAGGAGGTGAGTAGCCATAGTTACCCACTTTCTTTAGAGTCTTGGAAGGCAGATTGGATGATGAGAGAGTTGGGAGAGAGTGGTCCTCCGAGAGCAGAGCTTTTGCCTAGCTTTCGTCAAGTTTCCGCAGCGCATCCGCAGAGCTCCTGGGCAGAGTTTCGGCACTCCAAAGAGGATGGAAAAGTGAAAAATGAAGGCTGATGGCAAGGCCTTCTGTAACATCCCGCTTTTCCCCTTAGCAAAGATTTCATAAATTAAATAGGAAAAGAATCCCTCGCCTAAGCCTTTGGATTAAAAGTGTCTGTAGAAATAATTCTGCTCGTTTTCTTAAAATTCTACAGACACTGAAGCAAATCCTTTTTGTCATCCGAGCACAACCGTGGGTCTAAGGTATCAATAAAATATAAGGTTACGGAGGAAAGTTCACAAATACCTTAGATCAACTCAAATTATTGTCTTCGACTACCCGTACGTGGAATACTGCAACAACAAGCGACCAAACACGATCAAACATAATCACAATTGGGTCCTAAAGGGAAGGAGCAGGTTAAACCACTAGAGATATAAATTTTTAGGTTAAATGTCTGTAGAAGAAATTCTGTTCAGTTTCGGGAAATTCTGCAGACACTAGAATGGACCCTTTCTGCACTCTAAACACAACCGCGCGTCTAAAGTATCTGTAAAAGGTACAAATGCAGATGAGAATTCATAAATACCTAAGTGACCCTATAATATTACTTAGGAAAAATTAGAGGATCACAAAGACGTGATCAGAATATTTTTAGAACAGCCGTACATGGAGTACCGGGACCGGAAACGCCAAAAACCTGATCAAAATTGATCTGCCGGAGCCCGTTAATTCTTGGCCACAAAAAGTGGCCAAAACACAAAGCTTTGCACAGTTTTGGAGGGGGCCAAATGGCCTAGTCAAAGAGTCAAAGATGACTCATGGTGGTGCTTAGGTCATGCATGACATAAGCAAGGGTATTTTGGTAAATTATGCCCAAGGGCATTTTGGGAAGGCAAAATTCGTCCCAAGGCCTATAAATACCTCCCAAAATCAGTATTTTGAAGAGAAAAATTGGAAACCTTGGCCAAACTCTGTCCAATTTTACATTCAGTCGTTTTACTGTCCAAAAACCTTAACCCGGAGATTTTTCCTCACAAGACCTAACTTAAGCCTCCTAAACCCTAACCTCACAAATTCTTCTAGCATCTTGAAGGACTCTCTTATACATCTATTCTAAGGTTAAGATCTTGGGTATAATCAAGCAAGGTGGGATTCTGCACAAACTGGCTGCAGCAGGTGCATAAACGTGGGTAAACCGACATAATCACTGTCTATGTGATTTAAGATGTATTGAGCTGTGTTTTGTGCTAGAAATACCTGTGGTTAGGATTTCTTTAATGTGACTTTGATGTATATTTATGTTGTTGATGATTGTCTGGATCTGTTGGTGCTGTCTGTGATTCTGCAAGAATTTAGGAACGCCTAAGACGGAAATAGGCATATGACATGATTTTAAAGGGAACTGTATGCTGAGATTTTTATCATGAAAAAATAATGTTATTTTTGGATTCTACACGAAATTTTGAGTGGGGATGTCAAGTTTTATAATTTTTGGAGTCCCCGTTGAATTTCTCAGCAAACAGGCAGAAAACGGGGTTTTTACGACAAAGCGCAAAACGGGAATTTCACGCGTTTGGGCTGAGAAACTGGGTTTGTTTTCAGAAAATACGAGTTTAGAACTATCAAAAACCTTAAGGGCAAGTCTTGAGTCCATCGGGTTTTTGAGAACAAAAAATTCCAAAGAAAACAGGATGTTTATGGGGGCAAAACGGTAATTTTGTGGAAATGGGTAAAATTGGAATTTCGTAATGCTGAGGTCAGAATTTGGGTTTTTAGACATGAGAAATGATCTTAGGACTATCAAAAACCTTGGGATAAGGTCTTGGACCTCTCCGGTTTATGATAGCTAATTTCTGACAGAGACCAGACGACTGTTTTGCTAGTCGCTAGATTTACCTTTGTTATGTTTAAGAAATGTTTGAGTATGAGATTATGTTTCTTATATGATTGATGTTATGGGTTATGGAGAGTTAGTGATATTATATGATTGATGTTATGAGTTATGTGAAGTTAGGGATGTTATATGGCCACTATTATGAGCTATATGATATAATACATGTTAGATGTTTAAATGTTAGGTTATATGATGATTGTTTGATATGATGAAATAAATGATGAAGATGATGATACTACTATGTACATGATTGCTTTCAGATGAGAATATGATTGCTTTAAGATGAAGAGGAACTGTGTTTATTATATATGAACTGTTGCATCAAATATTGAACTGTGCACATGATGATGATGATGAGATAACCCCCTCTAAAAGGGCCCAGGCTCGATTTTTGGGGAAGGTCTAAGTCCCGGTCGAGTCCAAGGTCCGACCCCAACGCCATCCAAGGGTGGTAACCTCGGTCGTGGTTGGCGACTAGTCAGGGTCAAGACCTTTCAGGTGAGGCGCCACCTGGTCACCACGATGCGGGCTGTAAGCGTGGTTATAGCCGTGTGGCCACCGCTATAAGGGACGAGGGCGAATATGCTTATAAGGCCAGCCTTATAGAGCATACGTATAAGTGGATGCCAGCTGAAGCTTATACCAGTTTTCAGAAAATGAGGTTTTTAAGACAGTAGTGTAGCTATGTGAATTATATGAATTATGTGACAATATGTGATCTAGAAATTAGACTAGAGAACAGATGACATAGATAATGAAAGCATAGGTTCCCCAGTCACCTAGTAACATAGGTAAAGCTGCTCAGGTCTAGTATGGATATTGATAACTAGTAGGACTATAGTATAACTGTGACACGTAGAGACCCCTGAGCGGCGGAATCATAATTGAGTATAAAAAGAGTTATGACGATTAAGGTTTCCCACTGAGAACCTTGTGTTCTCATACCCGCTCCTTTATGGTTCTAGGTGGGCACGACAAAGGTGAAGAAGACGTCAGAGCGGTGCTAGCAATACAAAGGCGGGAAACACTGAAGAAGATGGACAGATAAATAGGAAAATCAGAGCTACGATAGAGATATCGCACTAATCCTTAGTCAGTAGGCTATATGTTTGTACTAATATGTAATTGTACGTAACATCTATGATATTACATGTGTAACTACTTGTGAATATATGACATGGACCTTTGGTTGCTATGAATGTTGAGTATGCCTAATTCATATTAGTTAAATATGCTACGTTACCACTTACAATATATATTCTGTCAAGGACCAGGCTCATATTTTATACTATGATACGTATAAAGAAAATTTAAAAGGGTCCATATTTCTGGGTAACTGTATTTTTAAACTCATAAGCGGGACTAAGTATTATCCCAACCAAAGAGATAACAACCTAGTCGGCAGGTTTGCGACTTAAGCGTGGACTAGCTAGCTAGGGTGTTTCACCTTCGACCCGTCTCTACGCTCTTGTGTCTGCCGACCACAGTTCGACTCGCGGTTTCGTTCTTTCCCGACCTTCCCGATGGGGTCGTGGGACTATTCTAAGGTGTCTGAGACTTTTCCCTGGTACCGGTGGGGTTTCCAGAGACTTTGGGCTCTCTGCTCAATTTTACACGCTAAACGGAGCTATTTTAGTGTCTGCGAAATCGTCCAAAACTGACCCGATTCTGTTTTATCAACACTTTAGGTTTTTCATCCATCTCTAGAGGTCGAGAGGAATCATTTGAGTATCAGCAGAATTTGGAAATTCCCAACGGAATAATTTCTACCGACCTCGACAGGTCAACTCCTACAAAAGGGCTCTATGAACAGTTGTTTAGGGAAATTTTCACTAAGGGAGGCATTGGTAATGTTTTTCTCCTTGCTAAGTTCATTTATAAATTATTTTATTTATTTTTGTGAACTTTCCACTAAAGGAAAAATGTGGGATGTTACATTCCACCCCCTTACAAAAATTTCGTCCCCAAAATTTCAGCACTGCTAAAACTCTCGAGTACCTCCTTTGCAATTAAAATTCCTACTCCTTACTAGTTTGTTACCATAGGGGGGAGGGGCTCCTTGGGTTGATGCCGAACACTTATTCCAACTGCTGAGAGGTAAGTAGGGCCATTTTACATTGTTTAGCGTAGTGTCCACTTGCTCCGCACTTGAAGCATACTTGTTTCCCTCCTTGACAATTCCCCTTGTGTAACTTGCCGCACCTCTGGCAACGTGAGTTGTTGTTCTTCTCCGTTTGGCATTGCTTAACGAGATGATCACTGCCTCCACATTTGAAGCATGTCTTTCTTCCAGCCAGAAGAATTCCTGCGTGTAGCTGGCCGCTCTTCCGGTAAGATGGGTCACTTTCTTCTCCTTACGGCTCTCCATGGATATCCCGCCCTTGGGAGTTTTCTTCTGGTTGGTATTGGGTTTGCCAAATCCTTCTCCTCTTCTGATCTTGCGAAACATTCCCTTGCTCGATGATCTTCCTCTTGTTCCTCTCGCTACGCACCTTGGGGAAATCTCTGTTGGCTTCCTCCTAAGCCAGACATGTATTCACGAGGGTTGCATAATCTCGTACACCAGACACGTTCAGAAATACCTTCAACTCTGGCTTTAGCCCTCGATGGTACTTCCCGCACTTCCAACTTTCATTAGAGTGGAGCTTGTATGTTTGTGAATACCGGTAGAGTCTTTCAAATGTCGCAGTGTACTCAGCGACGGTCATTGTCCCCTGCTTCAGCTCCAAAAATTCTACCTCCTTCTTGTCTTGTAGTTCCCGAGGAAAATACTTACCCATAAACACTACCTTGAATTGATTCCAAGTGATCATGCCATCTTCTTGTTCCAACTGGGGCCTGGTCGTGTCCCACCATTCCCATGCTGCTCCTTCTAGCTTACTTGATGCGAACTTAACCTTCTGAGGGTCAGTATAAGGAACATCCTCGAAAATCTGATCCATTTTTCGGATCCAGCCATGGACCAGGTCAGGGTCCATCATTCCTTCGAACACAGGGGTTTAGCTCGGTTGAAATCTCGGTACCTCAGGGCCTCGATCTCCTGAGCCGTCTGGGGGACATTGCGTTGGGCATTGGCAGCTGCCATCTGTGCGGTGGCTTTGGCCTGGGCTTGAGTAGCTCAAGCCATTTCCCTGAGGATGCCTGCGAGATCCTCAGGTTCAGCATCGCGCCGTGTCCTATCCCCACGAGGTTGCATGGCTAATCTGTCGTACCTGTACAAATCCCGAGCTGATCAGTTCTCAAGACAGGCTAGTACACTTAACTTAGCACATACCACATAGCAAGGACATACACTGTGTTCATGCCCGAAAGCATAGTGCAGCTCAGTCCTTAGGCTCTGTTTGACTAAACTGCTCTGATACCAAAGGAAACACCCTAGCTAACTGTTTACCCGTACGTAGTAAACAATGCTCACTAGGTTGTTTTCTGCTTTGGTTGGGTTACTTCTAGCCCCTACTTTTAGCTTGGCAAACATTTCTTACTTGAAAATATGGACCATTTTGAAAATCGTTCGTGTGCATTATCATTTTATAAAGTAGGAGCCGTGCGTGATTAAGATAGCATATAAAGATATAAGCGATAGAGTCCCAATGGACTTAAGAAATAATTAACCACAGAGTGACAGTGTTAGAGATCTTACAAGAGAAATATATAAACATACAAGTATTCGGTCCATCA
>QANU01053405.1:0-14494 GCA_003254905.1 Nissolia schottii
GTGCTGCGTACGCCGCGATACTCTCGGTGAGTGTCTTCTCCTTTTTTGCTCTCTCTTCCCTCTTTTGTTTTTATGTCAAGTTTGGTCGCTGTAGTTTTCTGTTCTATATGGTTCTAGGGTTTTTGCCATATCTTTAGGGGTTCTGGGCTTCTGGTCGATGCTAGTCTTTATTTTCTTTCTTTTTCAGTAATCTGGGGTTTCATTGATGGGGAAATTGAAGAAAAACTTTCAAGAATTGAGGAGGGTGCATCCTGTAACATCCCGGTTTTTCCTTAGAGAAATAATCGTAAACATAATTATTAAATTAATTTCTAATCATGATTTGAGAATTAAGATGGGAAATTATTACGTAGAATATCCCCAGGAAATAAGACGTGTCGCGATAGGAAGTTCGGCCGACAACCGAATGGCCGCTGTACACTGATAGAATTTTCTAACGTACAAAAGATGTCTATGAAAATACTCTTCCGGAGAAAAATTCACAAACATCTTTAAATATTAATAACCTTAGGTAGGGGAGAATTAGAGGATCGCGACGGTATAAACGGAATATTTTTCGGATAACCATGCGCGACGTACCGATACTGCGAGCGATAAAACACGAGTGAACTGAAACCGGGAGAAAATGAAATTTTGCAGCAACTATGGGTGGGGGCTGCACAGCTAGGAGAGGAGATTTTTGGACAAAATTAATCCCCAAAATCATGCTTCCAAACTTACATCACCATGCTTTCTTACACATCAAAGCCAAGTCACATCACTAGCCATACCTACACTCATACCTCCCATTATTCATCACCTTTTTCTAAATCCTAAAATTTTATTGATTTCCCTCACATTCAGCCACCCTAAAACCGAGTCCCCTCTCCCAAAATCCTAAGAAAAACTTCATCTTCTCACATCCTCCATAAGCACACTTCAAGCCAAGCTCCAAGAACACCACTTTGTCTCCAAGCAATCAAGCACCCATTCCATCCTCTTCCCCCTCCCAAGAACTGAAAAACACAGCCTGAAAACACAGCCCCAAAAGTCTCCTCATCTTAGTTTCATTTTCGTACAGCCACCACCAAGAGGAACAACTCATCATCCTCCTCATAGTGCAAGGTTCTCATCTTGGAGGAAGGTGACCTAAAGCTTTGGAGGACATCAAGGCTTGTGGAGCTTCACTTCAAACTCCTCTCACCAACCTTCTTGAGAGGTGGGTAGTCCGATCACCCCTGTCTATGGGATATGTATTTGTATGTTTATGTGTGTATTTTGAGTAGGAAAAATTAGAAATGCTATGAGGATAAATATTATGTTGCATGTTGGTTATATTCACATTGTTTTATGATTCTTGGACGCTCAAGTTGTTGCTCGGGTACTGTTGGAATATGTGGTGTTCGAACTTGGAATGAATATAAGAGAATGAGAGAAGATAAGCAATGAAGTAATCGCCGAGTGTTCCGCGGAGAGTGACTGAGAGGAGTTTAGGTAGTTGTTGAGTAGCGCCTGGGATGGTGCTGAGTGGGTCCGCGGAGGATCCATGGAGTGCTAAAAGGGTTACGTGAAGAGAGTTGAGTGGGGCACCAGTAGTGGTGCTGGATGGGTTCCGCGGAGGATCCCTCGAGTTGCTGAGAGGAGCGTCGAGCGGTTCCCGGGGAATGGTCCTGAAAGGGTTCCACGGAGGTTACCCCTGAAGTGTTGAATGGTTTCCGAAGTGCTTGAGTGGATACTAGGAGTAGTACTGAGTCAGAACCCACTCGGTCTACTCTCCATGGATCCTCCGCGGAACCCACTCAACACCATTTCTGGTGACCACTCAGTAACTCCATGTAACCTCCTAAACACTTTAGGGATCCTCCGCGGAACCCCGCTCAACACCATTTCTGGATACCACTCCGAAGTGCCTGAGTGGTTCCCAAGTTTCCGAGTGGGCACCAGAAATGGTGTTGAATGGGGTTCCGCGGAGGATCCCTAAAGTGTTTAGGAGGTTACATGGAGTTGCTGAGTGGTCACCAGAAATGGTGTTGAGTGGGTTCCGCAGAGGATCCCTGGAGAGCTGAGAGGGTTGCGTGAAGAGTGTTGAGTGGGCATCAGGAGTGGTGCTGAGTGGGTTCCGCGGAGGTTCCCCGGAGTGATGAGTGGCTCCCTGGAGAGTAGATCGAGTGAGTACCAGTAGTGGTGACCGCGTGGGTTCCGCGGAGGTACCCTAGAGCAGCTGAGCGGGTTCCTGAAGTTTCTGACTGGGCGCCAGCAGCATTGCCAAGTGGGTTTCGTGGAGATCCCCTGGAATGGTTGAGTGATCCCATGGAGAGTTGCTTAGTGGGTTCCGCGGAGGTTTCCTGAAGTTGCTGGGTGGTTTTCGAAAAGGGGTTCCGAGGTCCACATATATTCCAACAAGCACCTAGCAGTAGAAGTGTACATGATATGTCTATTTGTATTATTGTAAGTCACCTAAGGGTGCCAAGAACAAGAACATGAGTATTGAGTCTTGCATGCATCATGAGGATAGATCACTAGAGGCTATGCTATGACCAAGGCTAATGAATGAAGATGATAATGAACGTAAGAACCAGAATAGTACAGAAAGATAAAAGTGCATATGATGATAATGATGATGGTAACAAATGAAAGAGGCCCTCGTGCCCACATGGCTTCGCCCAAAGGAAGGCGGCCAATGCAAGCATATGATGCCGGTTAATTAAAATGTTAAGTTCATGCATAGTGCACAAGAGCAGGCTCGAAGGGAACACAGGCATTGTGTACGTCACCATGCTCGAAGGGAACACATGGGGCTCGATCATGTCACCAGGCTCGAAGGGAACGCATGGGACACGATCACCTTGCATACATAACTATGTGGTTAAAGCGTCGCTATGCCTCGACCATGTCACCATGCTCAAAGGGAACGCATGGGGCAAGGTCATCGGGCATACATATATGTGTAGTAGTGTCAGAACAGTCAAGGATAGAAAGCACGAGAACTTCGTAAGAAAGATTAGTTCCCTGTCACCTAGTAACTAGATAAAGCCGCCCAGGAACTTAGGCAAGAAATAACTGGTAGGATGTCTAGATACATGAACACTTAGAGATCTCCTGGACGGCCGGAGCATAATTGAGTAACCAGATCCCCCCTATGCCATAGTTAACCATTGAGAACCACCGTTCTCACCCCATTCACTTATGGCTTCAGGCGAGTTAGATGACGACCCCGCTGAAGAAGCGGCTGATCCTTCACAGCAGATTTAGGACTGTTGATCCTGAGACAGGGGAGGAGGCGAAGCTGTGGACAGTGCTCGTAGTGAACCATCCCTCACCTCTCCGAGTTGCACCACCGGTTTCCCCAGAGCCAGAGACTTCCGCTGACGGTGAGCCCGCTCCTTACGAGAAGGACGTGGAGGTCAATCCAGCCTCCGTTCGACTTCGACCGCCAGAGGTACCTGTGCCCTCGTCACCCGAGGAAGACTATCCCATAGAGATCGTGGAGGAGGAGGACGAGCCAGAGGAGCCGGAGCAGGAAGACGCGGAGGAGGACCCCAGCGAAGATGAGCCGGAGAGCTGACCGCCCTGATTCCAGACCCTGTCATCAGACGAAACTTTTTACCATTAGCACTAGCTTGATGTATATTTTGATATATGTTATTTGTAGTACAGGCTTAGGATATGTACAACCCTTTTTGATGTATTAGTACAGTATTTATGATATGTATCTATGACTAGTTGACGTGTATGAAATTAATTGCTTGACCCACATGGTACTGTTTACTTTACTGTTTATGTATGTACTTGTATGACAAATGACGCACGCATTTATCTGTGATACGATTATACGGGACTCATAATAGTCCACACGCATGGCTCAAGATTGACACATAGCTTATGTTTCAAAAGAAAAAAAAAAATGGGTCCTTATTTTCAGTTAACTTAATTATTTTCCGAAGTAACGTAGGGACTATCAGTACTCTTACACAGTAGATAACAACCTAGCAGATGCAGATTATGGCTTAAGCATAAGCTGCTAACCTAGGGTGTTACACATCCTTTGAAGGGTATGAGCGGTTGTCATATGAGTGGATCGACCTTGAGGCTTTCTCCGTTCCTTCCATCATCCGGGGGGAGCATATCACGAAATTGACTGAGGCCCTAAAGTTGACTAAGGAGGGGTGATAAGTGCCCAATTTACACAAATTTGCTTTATCAAAATGGCACTTATCTGTTATGTTTTTAAACAATTTATCTCATGAATTCCCCACATTTTTGTAGGATTTTAATATATTTTGGGAAGATGGATGCAAGCAGCCTAATTAAAGAATAATCCCATAAAGAATGGAAGAAAAGGGCAGAATTGGAAAAGAGCTTAAAAGAGAAGATTCTGGCGAAGTCATCGCTCAGCGAAGGACAAAGCACCACTCAGCGCATAGAGAAGAATCGCTCAGCGATGTTACTTGTATCGCTCAGCGAAAGTACGTCGGCAAGCCACTTGCACCAGCGCCATCATTGAGCCAGCTGGAGCCAACTAGAGCCAGCCAATAGCCAAGTACCACATCAGCACCACCTGCAAAAAGCTGCCGAGCATTTAATGAAAAGTACAATCGCTCAGCAATAGTGCGCCGCCGCCCAGCGATTCAGAGCTTATCGCTCAGCGAAAGTACTCAACCCGCTGAGCGATAGACCCCAAAATCTGCCTATAAATAGATGAGGCCGAGGCTCATACGAAGCATTCTCTTCCTCCACTCCAATCTTCACTTCTTTTACACATTTCTTTGTATTTTTAAGCTTAGTTTAGTTTAGGTTAGGTTAGGAACAAAGAAGAGGCCTGTGAAGGAGCCGGAGATCTCAGAAGCTCGGCGAAGCCATGGCCATGACGGCGTGAGCACGTGTCATGGTAAGTGCCTAAACCTTGCCTCCGAGATTCTCTTGTAAGATGGGTTCCTAACCCTCTTTTTGTTGGGATTTTGATCATTGTTGTAGTTGCTTGTATCCATGTAACTGTTATATATGAATCTATTCTTTTGTTATGATTTGCTTGAATGGTTTTTATGCTTAATGCTAGTCTTGTTTAATGTTTTGATTCTTGATTTGGGATTTAGTTACATGAACGAAAGTTATGCTAATTGAATCATAACCAAGTTAAGATCAACATCATTATGCTTAACTAGATTTTAGACTTGAACGTTGTGAATGAAAGTTACAATCATTAGAGTCTGACCTAAATCATTTCTTCTAATCTTGTTGCCATAACTGGAATAAAGATTAGCCGTTTTAACATCTGGATTAATGCTGGCGTACTTTGTTAAGCTTGGGTGCGAAAGTGACAGTTTAACAAGGGAAACTTGTGATCTTGTCATTCGCGAAAGTGATGATAGGTTAAGAACTGGTGGCGGGCAATCAAATGATAGTTCTATGTAATAAGTAACTGGATGCATGAAACTATGATGTGATTAAAATTCCCAACAAGCTCCGGAACTACCTCTGCTTTGTTTCCTATTTACTTTTACATCGTTTATTTACTTATTTTAATTATTAAACAAATTATCAAATCTTTCACTCCATTGTTCAATTAAACAAACTCAAGAACGGTAATTTTACAACTCCCTGTGGGATCGACCATACCCTATACTGCAATTGGATTCCTTTGGAATCTGAAAGCCGTAAAGTAGGTATGTATATAAATATTTAATTTGAACGACAAAAGCGCATAGAAGCTTTCAATGAGCTTGGCATGGTTGTGACAAAACCTAAGCTGTGCCAAGATCCGAGAAAGTGGTTAAAAAGGCTTTCATCAAGGGGATAGAGGATCATGATTATAGGTTAGAGGAGGCTTCCGAGGATGAGAAAGTTTGTATGTTGAAGCATAGAGACTCCCCTCACTTCTTGTGGATGTATAAGGTATTGTTTACACGGCTGGGTGTTAGGCTTCCTTTTACTCGCTTTGAATGGGAGTTGATGAGGTTGTATGATTTTAGCCCTACACAACTTCATCCCAATGGTTGGGCTTTGATCCGCGGATTCGAAGTGGTGTGCAGTGTTGCAGACGTTGAGCCATATGCGAAAACTTTTCTCAGTTTGTTTACGTTGATAAATCGAATGGGGGATAGTTTCGGGGATGAGGTTTAGGTATAGGAGTTGGCACACGTTCAAGGGTGTCCCCGGGATGAGGCTTTTTTTGCAGTGGGAGGAGTCCTACCAAGAATTCAAGTGGAAATATTTTAAAGTGTTTGCTGCTCCTGGGTCAAGGGCCTTTTGGGAGGGTGATCAGGACACCGTAGTTGATGTGTCTTGCTACTGAAATAGCAACATCCGTCATCACCGGCCTGATGCGCTATCCGAGGAGGAGCTTGTCAAGAGAGAATTTTTCTTGGTGCTAGCGCAGGACGGCTGCAACACCCTTACTAACTGCCCACTTCCATGGTAGTAAGCAATGCTCACAGGGTTGTTGTTCGTTGCGTAGGGTTACTTATAGGCCTTACTTTTTACCTTTGCAAATAATTCTTACACAAAAATAGGGACCAATTTGAAAATTGTTCGTGTGCTTATCACATTATAAATTAGGAGCCATGTGTGATAAAGAGACATATAACAACAGTCGATAGCGTCTACCACAAGTTAGGTAGAGATCATAGTGGAACATGAAAAATAATTGTATATACATATTTACAACAAAGGTCCCAAAAATACAGTTACACATTTTCCTTAATAATCAATATGTACACAAAGGTATAAAAGTCATATAACATAATACAAAACATGTGTCGCTTTAGAGCGATCATAGTCAGTTTACTCCAGCTCCAATCTGCAGCTTTCTGTCGCCCACCGTGTGTCTCTTGGGTCAAGCTCTTTGCTATGTCCACCTGGATCCATAATCGAGTGGGGGTGAGAACTCTAAGTCCTCAGTGGGTCTCCATGGCTACCTATGATTCATTTACTCGAATATCCTCCAGGCCGCTCAGGTGTTTCTAAGTGACATGCATGCTAAAATCCTACTGATTATTATCTGGCCTAAAGTCCTGAACGGCTTTATCTAAGATTATCTAGGTGATAGGGGAACTAGTCTTTCTTACTAAGCCTGCGTGCTTGTGAATCCTACAATTCAGTTATAATTAAGCTATCAGTCTCGGGTCGTTCCCTTGACTTACATCATACATAAACATCCATGACTATGCATATATACTTTGTCACATACATACTGGCATACATATAGTTGTTCATTCATCACATCAATACACATACATATCCTTTATGCTTTATGCTTAGGGGACTTGGGGGATCTCTTACGCATACCGACTCACCCGGGTTAGCGTCCTTCTTCTCCTTTCTTTATTCTTTTAGGTATGACGTCATCCTTCCTTCACTTCCTTTTTGCTTCGATGAGCAACTCTTTACTTTAACTTTAACTTTAACTTTCTTTGTGCCATTAACCTCTGCGAATCAATCCACCCTTTTGGGATTAATCCGTTAACCAACTCCACCCTTTTGGGACTTGGCAAGGTAACACATTTTCCTTCCTTGTGTCCTTAACCTCTGCGAACTAATCCACCCTTTTGGGATTACTTCGTTAACCAAATCCACCCTTTTGGGATCTGGCAAGGTAACACATTGGCCACTCCACCCTTTTGGGACTGGCGAGGGGCGTGTCAAGTAGACAGTGCCAAGAGAAAGGATTCCTATCATATAACTATATACCTAATTCCCTAAGTTCCATTATGCTTTCTTTAACATTAAGCCATTGACCTCTAGTGTTCTAGGGCTGCCCTAACTCCTAGGTGACATCCCATCCTCATGATGCATGCTCAATTACACAAAAATAGCTTAACCATAGTCATTGGATCCCTTGAAACCATTAAACTCCCTACTCTGCCAGGTTTCATTCGAATGCTTGCTACGGTATTCGAATGAAATCCCTCAGAGTTCTTTCATTCGATTGGAATAGGCTTTCATTCGACTGAAATCCCTCGACATCCTTTTCATTCGAATACAAGGGAATTCATTCGATTGAAATCCCTAAAATTCGCCTTCATTCGAAGGAAAGCTCGAGTTGGGCTTGCATTCGATTGAATTCCTGGCGTATTCGAATGCAGACTACAAAAATCGCCTTTCGAGACTCCATATCGTAAACTTTTACTGTTCCTAGGGTTCCAAGTAGTGCAGTTATGCGTTTCAATTTTCCACCGTTCACAAAATCCTTTTTACACAATATCCCCCAAAATACTACTTAACAGTTCTACAGTCAAATATACAAATAAGCACATATACAGTTAAAAACTAAACCACATAGACAGTGGGCTTAGGGTTACCCACCTCGGAATAAAATTCGGGATCGGTAGAAGTGAAGAGAAAAATATCCTCTTCGCGTGGGTATGCTCATCCTATTTTTCTGGAGTCCGGTAGCGCTTCCGCGATGTGCACGAATGAAAGAAATATAGCAAAGAAACAGAGAAGCTACGCTTTTGGGGGGAAGGAAACAAAGAAAAAGAAAGAAATAAAGTGAGGCAACGTCAAGGGAGGGGGGCCTTTATAGGCATATCCAAAACGCAAGCACTGTGCTTGATATTTTCTTAAACTACTATTATCATATTACTATATTATATCTAATATATGTATATATATACTACTATGTACTTATTTTGTTTCTTTCACCTGGGACGTGAAAATATATATACATATACTTTTAATTATTATTCTATTATTTTATATATTATATATTATCATATATTAATTATTAATCTATATATATATATATATATATATATATATANTTATATTATATATATATATATATATATTATATTTTATTTAGTATATATATGTTTTGTTTATTTCTGCCAGGGGGATGTACGTCCCTGGCATGCACATTACACATATATTTAATATACATACATATAGATTTATGTGTTATCATTTATTATTATTATATTATATATTATATATTATATTCTATTATATTATTATACGTGATATATATGTATGTATATTTCGTTCCCCTGTTTCCTTTGTCAGGTGGGGATGTGATTCTATTATATATATTTCGTTCTTTACTTTTCTTTTGTCCCAGGGGGTGCATGTATTTATTATTTTATTATTACTATTGCTTGTTATTAGTAGTATTATTATATATAGGTTACGTGCTTATCCCTGTAACTTCAGTTGCAGAGGATAAGGTCTTTAATAGAGTCTGACTTGTTATAAAATTTTGATCATGCTTGGTCGTGTTTTATCCTTAATTGTCTGTGTACGGTTGTCCCAAAAATATTTCAGACCCACCGTTGTGACCTACTAATTTTTCGTGTTAATATTTTAATTTTTGCCGAGGCATTCTTGAAGTTATTTTTATATTAGTGTATTTTACAGACTCCCTTAAGTCGTAATTAAATCTTGATGATGATGAAAATCACCCCGAATCTCGCGAAATCTCGCGAGGTTGCGAAATCATTATTTTGACCGGTATTTTTAATGATTAAATTCACTAATTTAATTTTCTAGTCTTAATAACTGACTCGTATTTATTTATTATGTGAAATCTTTGTAAGGGGAAAAATTCGGGATGTTACAACGGCCCTTTGAACATAAGGGAGATTGTGGAAGGGCTGGACGGGAAAACCAATTTAGGTAGTTGTTGTTTGTTGCTTTAGCTTTGCAGTGTAAATACTTTGTATTAACATGTGATGTTACTTGCAGATGTCAGAATCCGCGGAAACATGGCCGCCATGGAAAAGATGAAGGAACTTAACCGTCGTCTGAACCGTTCCGTCACCAAGGAACTCCGTGCCCAGAAGGCTGTAATTGAGGTTCCACGCTCTCGTCTTGAGCCCGTGGAGATTTCTCCTGAGCCGTTTGAGACAGAGGATGATCAGGCTCTGCTGAAGTGCGCTCATAGCGGTGCTCGGGAAAGCTCTTCTCGATCTGGATGTGGTCATCTCTCGAGCGCCCTTGCTCGGGTGTGGCCTAAGAGTGTGGATTTTGTCCAGATTGCTGAAAAAAGTTATCTGTATGAGGAAACGCGAGGACACCTGGAAGGGGCTTCCATGGGTGAGGCTTTTGCTCGGAGCTTCCGTCTTTTGGGAAAGGCTACTAGATTGCTCAAGTATGCCTTTGACTACATTGCTGATCCTGAAGAGGCGGAAGGGCTTCGGTGGGAAATCTGGAGCTTAATAAGGTCGTGGAACTTCATTCGGAGGAGAAAACTGTTATGGAAGCGGAGATCAGGAGGCTGTGGCGCAGTTGGCTTTTTCCAAGGAGAGGTCTGAGAGGTTGGAGACTTTGGCTGAGGAGAAGTCTACGCTAGTGGAAGTTATGAAGCAGGAAGTGGAGGTTGCTAAGGGGGAGTATGACTCTTGCATGGCACAGTGCGCGGAGGCTCAACGGGAGTATGATGCTTGTCTACAGTTATCGAAGGTGGCTGTTGATGCCGCTTTTGAAACTGTGATGGGTCAGGTTAAGCATCTGGCCCCTGAGGTAGATTGGAGCACGGTGTCTCTTGATAAGTATTTTGATCCTGAGTTTGGGACTATCCAGGATTTGTAGTTGTACTTTTGTGGGGGCCTTTTCATGGGTGGTGTCTTCTCCCCATATTTTGTAGTTTGGAGTCGATGTAGTTTTTGGGGAAATTTTGTAAAATTTTGGTATCGTATCAATCGTATTTTGTGGACTTGGTTTGATTTTTCATTTTGTATTTCTTTTGGCTTTGTTCCGCAGTTATTACCGGGTTTATTTTTCATTCTGCGGTTATTACCGGGTTTTAATTTACACCGGTCATTTTACCTGGTTTGCTTTTGGTTCCGCAGTTATTACCGGGTTTTGATTTACACCGGTTATTTTACCGGGTTTACTTTTTTATGTTCCGCAGTTTTTACTGGGTCTATTGTCGATTGGTTATTTCCGAATTTGATTTCTCATCCGCGGGTTTTTGTTGTATTTGGCCGTTATTTTGTGTGGCTTTCAGAAGAATGTAATTATTCCTACGTTTTATTTCATCGCTCAAAAAGTTAGTACAGTGAGTGAATCACAATTAAATGTAAAATAGCATGGGCTGTGTTCCATGTCTGTGGAATGATTTTCCCTTCAAGGGATGACAACTTGTAAGCTCCGTGTCCCAACTTCAAGGATTTTGCCTTGCCCTGGTATTTTGGTGCAGATGTCAGCTCTCCGCATAACTTTGTCTCCGGGGGAAAATTTTCTTGGAATCACTCTTGAATTGTACCTTTGGGCAACTCGCCTTTTGACCGCTTCTTCTCAGGTATGTGTTTCTTCTCTGCATTCTTTGATCAGATCAATGTCTTTTGCTTGGCGCTGATCATTGGTTTATATGGAGTAGAGGTGTACCCTTGGGCTGGTTTCTCCAATTTTGACCGGTATCATTGCCTGGCGCCCGTATGCCAGCTTAAAAGGGGAGTGGGCTGTTGTTGAATGTGGCGTGGTTCTGCAAGGCCATAGGACACTTCCTAATTCATCTGCCCATAGTCTTTTTGCCTCATCCAGTCTTTTTTTAACCCTTTCAAAATCACCTTATTGGAGGCTTCTCCTGGCCGTTGGTTTGCGAGTGTTCCACGGAAGAGAAGCGATGTTTGATTTTGTAGATTCTAAGCTTTATTCTTCTTTCTTACTTTACTATAAGATCGGATCGATGCCAGCATTCAAATCATTGTTCCCTAAAGTTCAATTATGCTCTTTAAACTTAAGTGATAATTTTCTAGTTATCTACGGTCGTCCTAAAACCGTGACGGTGACCGGGTCCTCATGATGCATACTTTCATAAGTGAAATAAGTTTATGGTTACTTCCATGTACAATCCTTAGGGTTTTAGTGCTTGTTGGAACATGTAGAAAAGCTAAAATCTCAAGTCCTTCAACTGTCATTCGAATGACTAGTTGAGTCATTCGACATTGAAAATTTGCTCTCGGTTTGTGATTTCTGCAGTGTCATTCGAATGACCATGCCAGGTCATTCGAATGACTTGTTAAAAAGGTCCAGAATGAGTAAATTTTAGGGTCATTGGAATGCCAAGGCTAGGTCATTGGAATGACCTTGCGTTAAACTCATCCGTAGCGCTGTTTCTCGCATATTTTCCCCAATAACAGCAGTGAAAACTTATATATACTTTCCATATGTTCCAACAAGTATAGTTATACTTTTCTAACCTCAAAACTACTCAAAACCACTTTCACAACTTAATCTCTATATTTTTCAAATATCAATTCCTATTTTTCTTGCACAAAAATACACACATATAATAGCACATAAAGCCACACAGATAGTGGTGATCAGATTACCCACCTCCAAATCAGATTTTGAAACGGTACAAGTGATGAGAAAAATATCATCTTCCCGTTGATGTGTAACATCCCAAATTTTTCCCTTATAAATATTTCGCGAAAATCCACAATTTTTGTCTAAATTAAAGGCACAATTAGGACGATTATTTGGACTGGAAAAATTATTTAGAAAATTAATTACTTCTAAACGCCAGTCAAATAATTATTTCGTGACCTCACGGAGTGCCACGAGGTCCGTGCCAATTTTCGTCGAAAATCGGAATTCCAGTAGGCACCAAAGGTATTTGTGAAAATTTTTCTCCAGGCAATAAATTCACAAATACCTTAACCTGGCATACCATTATGACCAGAAAAATTAGTAGATCGCGAACAAATGTCCGGAATATTTTTAAGATATTCCTACACGAGCGACTAAAGACCAAACGCGATCAAACGTGACCGAAACCGGTCCGAAAACCTTAATGGTTATCCATATACTAAGATATTTTCTAAAATAATAATAATAATAATAATAATAATAATAATAATAATAATAATAGTAACAGTGGCCAAATGGCCACTGCTGTTACTAATATATATATGTATATTATAATATAATATATAATATAGAATATAATAATATAATAATATATAATAACAAATAATTAATTAAAAAGCTTCAGAGGGTCACAAGTATATATATCCCATGCCCCGAAGCAATTTTGCTTCGTAAGTGCATCAGTTTCCAAAATTCCGGTACCGTTCGTGCACATCGCGGTAGCACTGCCGCACTCCGGAAAAATAGGAGTACACCCACGCAAAGAGGATATTTTTCTCTTCATTTCTATCGATTCAGAATCTGCATTGAATGTGGGTAACCCTAATCCCACTGTCTATGTGGACTTTTTTGTGATTCTATATGTGTATTTTTGTGTATTTGATTTAGCAAACATTATGTGAAAAATATAGAGATTAAGTTATGAAAATGATTTTGGGTAGTTTTTATGTTAGAAAAACTTAACTGTACTTGTTGGAACATATGAAAATGATATATGAAGTTACAGGGAAGTTAGGAGGAATTCATCAGATTGAATTCCTCATTCATCAAATAGAATTCCTCAGAAGGAATTCATTCGAATGCGTCATCAGATTGAAATCCTTAGGAGGAATTCATCAGATTGAATTCCTCATTCATCAGATTGAATTCCTCAGAAGGAATTCATCAGATTGAAGCATTCGAATGAAAGCTGAAGAACTTGAGATTTTAGCTTTTCTACATGTTCCAACAAGTATAGAAACTTAGATCATTGTATAGGATTATAATTGTTGATGTATGATGTTATGACTTGCTAAATGCATTAGCCAACATGATACGTATATGGTATTATGACATGCCACGTGGATAAGATGACATGATATGCATATGACATGAACATTACATGACACGAGCATGCAAACACGACATGAACATGACATCCTGCATTCAAACATGATACGGAGGACGCCGCCCTTGGGCGAGTAGATTTTCTCAGGCAGTCCATATGCCACTGACATGATATGGAGGACGCCGCCCTCGGGTGAGTGGATTTCCTCAAGCATTCTGTATGCCACCTCATGATATCATACGAGGACGCCGTCCTCGGGCGAGTGGATTTTCTCAGGAGTTTTATATGCCACCAATATGATATGGAGGACGCCGCCCTTGAGCGAGTGGATTACCTCAGGCATGCTACATGCCACACATGCATAATGACATGACATGACATGTACACGACACGGAGGATGAAACACCCTAGCTAACTGTTTACCCGTACGTAGTAAACAAAGCTCGCTAGGTTGTTTGCTATCTGATCGGAATACCTTAGTCCTTTGATATCTTTCGAAAATAGTGGTTTAAGAAAATAAGGACCAATTTTAAATTTTTCATTGACGTTATATAATTGTGAAACTAGAGCCATGCGTCTGAAAAACAAATATAACCAAAGCGTCTAGCAGTAGTAGAATAGAGCATCCAATATACAACCAGTGGTCTATCATAACAAAGTCACATAGGTGTATATATAATACATAATACATAAGATACATCCGATGTACATACATCAAAATATCACTACATGAGTCATAATACATCATCTCAAAGTACATATCAAAATACAAGGGCTGCTAGAGACCCTTGGCAAAAATCAGGACATCCAGCTCTTTCTATGTCCCTATCCTGTCACGGCCGCTCATGGCTCTGCTGGCGGCTCATCGGCATCCTCAAA